>VXBC01009749.1:0-17811 GCA_013399945.1 Ploceus nigricollis
AGCGCCAGAAGAAGCGACAAGCAGGTGGACCTTCAATCACAAATTTCAGAAATTCATGTGTGTAAGACTTAAGAAAATGGGCTCTTGAAACTGATGGAAGTACATATAAATAAAAACGCAAGAAATGTTCCTGATGTGGGACCATATATTTTGTCCTTCTTTTAGAAGTGTAAGTAGGATATGCCATTTAAAACTAGAATACTAGCCTGGCTACAGCAGTCTATTTCCCTTGTAAATTCTATTATCTACAATCATTAAATTAAAGGTGTTATAAGGTACACATTCCTATGCATTCACTTTTGTATCTGTCTCTGGACTTGTTATCTGTGGGGGATACCACTTTAAAACCTGATATAATTTTCACCCGCAAATTCCTGTAGCAATAAATTCCAGAATTGTATTGCCTCATGTTTTAAGTACTTTTAAAATGTTTATCTTGTACTAGCTTCAGTGGCAGCCCCCAGTGCTTATTAGCATGGGATTTGGCAAAGAACTGTTCTGTATCAGCTTATCCACTAATTTCCTGACCATTGAAATCTTACTAATTAGCCTTCTCAAATTAGTGTACTAGCCCTTTCAAATTCTCCTTAAAATGTAGGTGTTCTGTTCCCTTATATGTTTGTTGCCCTTCTCTGTAACTTCTCTAACTCCATTGAGTCTTTCTTGATGGACAAGAACAGCTCTTAGTAAATGCTGATATAAATATTAACATATTTTATAAAAATATTAACATTTCCAAATAATATAAAATTCATTCCCCAGGATTCATAGTTTGTTCAATCAAACAATTAAATATTAATTTATTGGGATGAGGGGCTGATGACCACCTGCAAGCTGAAGGGAGCTAGTCCTTCCTACAAATTGCATACTCTTCTAAGAAAACTAAGTTTGGTCTGAGGGCTCAGATCTATAAGGGACTTGCTGAATTCAACAGCCAGAGAGGCAGCAGCTCCATGCCCCTGGGCTGAACCAGAAGTGAGGCTGAGGAAGTTGTTCCTGATAGGCACAGCACAAACGTTTGGACATGGCCAGACAAGTGCCCTTAGCTGCCACCTCTCTTCATGGACTTTGTTCTCTTAGCTCCTTATCTTGCTGTTTGACCACACCTGCCTTCCTAACCCACCTTGATACTGTTATTACCCCACGTTTTGTTCATCTGCTAAACATTCCCAAATAAGCATTACCACTCCAAAATATTCTTTACTGTGCATCCAATAATGTGTCTCATCCCTATATGGGCAGTAACACCCCTCCATTCAAAAGATACTCCAGAAAGCTGCTGCAGATGATGATGGTTCAGCCCATGGGCTTGGAGAGTCCCCAGAGACAGCTCCAGGAGGGAAGATGTGTCTCTGGTTGGATTACTGGGTTGCCTCCATCTGCTCTGATACCTATTCCTTTATGTGTGTGGAGAAGCTTTTGATAAGCTAGTGGCTCTCCTGTGTGAATGGAGAAGTCTTTAAAGGCTCTCCTGTGGTGGGCATGGAATAGCCAGGTAAAGCTACTAGTTTGATCCCTATCTGCCTTTTTTCCTCTGTGCTCCCTTTATGTGTTTATGTGGACAGCTTTTTATTAAAATAACCTAGCAAGAACCTTAAAGATTTTCTTACACCACAAAAATGTAAGATATTAGATGCCAGAATATCTTTAGGAATCTCAGAGCCACTCATCACTTGCAATGACTTGTAAATTCTGGAGACAGCACAGCTCAGATTTCATGAATCTTGCTCTATGCCAGTGATATTTCTGAATGTTATTGAAAAACCTTTGTAACTGAAAAAAAGGCGTACTCTTATAATCCTATTTGTTCATAAATATTTTTTCAATTATGTTATAATCAGAGCCAAACTTTCTTATGCACCTGAACAGCACAACTTGCTACTTCTAGCTACAATCCAGATACATTTTCTAAATCAGATCTAAAGCATGTCAAATATTTGCTGACAGTTCATCATATCCTATGCAAGTTCATTTAGAGGGAAAAGTGCCATAAATACAGGAATATAGTTGGTTTTCATTTTATATTTTTTAGTTAGTAATAAAATATTGTCCATATTTTTGTAGACTTACTAGCATAAGACAAATATATTAAAGACACTTGAGATGTCAGTTTTCCTGTTATTGAAATTTTTTTGTGCAAATATGCATAGTGTATTTTAGTCATAGAACGTGGAAAATCTGTTGCAATCTCCACCAAGAAGATACTGCTAGTCCTTGATTACCTATATCTCAAAAGGATGGGAAAGAATATAACCAAACAACTAAAAAACCAACCAAACCTCAAACAAAAAAAACCTTATAAATTTTGAAATAGTCTTGGTTTAGAGCAATGAGGACATATGAACTGAAGAATGACATAGTACCCTGATATTTTCCAGTATTTCTGATTTGCTTTTTCCCTCCTCATCACTTTGTTCTTCATCAGATTGAAATGAAGATGAATCTTAATAATTCAGTTCCTTAAACAGTTTATCCTATCATTTTTCAAAGAAATACTTTTGTCCCCGTGTTTATTACTGAGCTATCATTTAGCAGAATCTGTTTTACAGACACTTTTAGAATTTCAGACTTCACAGGCTTCTCCAACATGGTACTACAATTACAAAACCCATTAGAGAGAATATAATTGCTGTTAGTGCACAATGTTTGTAATATATATTAGGCATCAGATTACCAAAAGGCATGCATATTTAATGAACTAACTCTGAATACAAGGTTACTAATGATTAATAGCCTGAAAGGACACAAAAAGCAACATGCATTTTCCTCAAGCCATTATATACTGCTAAACACATCTCAGCAATTATGGGTGAGGAAGTAATCTGATGGGGCAGTGAAAGTCAAAGGAGAGAAACAGTGTTCCATGAAATTATATCTCAACAAAGATATTCTGTGCAGTATAATTTCAACACTAGATTACCATGAAACTTTATGAATCACAATATAATGCTTTTAGTTAAACTAAAGATAATTGTCTGCATGATCTTAAAGACTTTTTTTTCACAGGCTTCCTGCAGAGTTTTAAGTGCAGAGCAGAAAAAACAGTTTGGGTGCTCAGTGTGGAATACCCAAATGTCATAGGGTCTGACTGCAATCTGCTTATATTTTGAATGTGGAGAGTAGAAATCTGGTTTTATATTCCTTCTAAAAGCCATTCATTAGAAAATGATTAAACTTGATGACCACTGTGGGGGAGAGTTAAATCAGGTATGGTCTGCTACTTTCCTTACCAAAACCTGAACATACTTAAATAAGCCTGGGCAGCTGGTACCCAGTGCTAGTCCTTGGATGCCAGTACCTTTTAATCCTTTCTGTTCTTTACTGCCATGATTGCAGGAGGTAGAGGAGGAAGTAAAATTGAAAAATAGCAGTGAGAATGAAATAGTTTGTTAAGTTTCCTGGAATCTTTTATTGAAAGCGAGGACTATGTTGAACTAAACTAAATGTCAGGATGGATAGAATATTTGGTGGTGTGTAACAGCAGGATAGGAAGACTCACTTGAACTGTGTTTCATTTAAGTCCCCGTGACACTGGATGAGACTGCGAGTTTCTGATGGTGCCATTTTACTGTTACTTACCCATTTGTGGTGTTGTTGAGCTACATTCAGAATGAAATAGCTGGGAAAGTGTATTAAATATGAATTACTAGAATAACTTCTTAAATATAGTGATATTTCTTGGTTTTTTTAGGTACATGTACAGTTCCTGACTTGCAGTCACCCTGACAAGAGGAATCTATCATTTGCGTACACCAGGTTATTTCACAAAACAAGAAGACAGATATAAAAAATGATCTTGATAGTTCTGGAAAATCCATTATGTGAAACCACTCATAGAACATACTAGCAAAAAGGGTCATTAAAGGAGTGGTATAAACAGTTTTGGAAAGCTAATCTCTCATCTAAGAAAAAACAGGTCTAATATACTTGATACAGAGAAAATATAAACAAAGAAGTCTGGCCTTCAGTCTTATGTGCTATGGGATAACCAAACTGAGGTGCAACAAAGATTACAATGCAATTAATAACTGTGACTTGAGAAAACAGCAATTCTGACTCGTTGCCAGAGTTATATATTTGTTCTCCATGCACAGGAAGGAGTTCTGTCAGGTGATCTGTTAATCAAAGTGACAGGTCCTGCTTCCTTTCTCACTGACATTAATGTTGATGCATTTCTTTTCTGATATTTCATGTGTTTCTGCATGCCACAGATAAGAGTTTGCCCACAAATTCAGAGCTTTTTCTTGCATATCATGTGGGTGATAAGCATTTAGGCTTTCTTTGCAGAGAGAAAGCTGATTCTTGTTGATAGTATGTAAGATAAATGAGGCAAAAAAGTAACCATTAGTGAAAGGTTCTTTGTTTTTAAGCAGACATTCCATTGACCATGTAGCCAAATATAAATAAATAGCAAAAAAGAAAATTCTTCCATTTACCACCATGTCAATTTTAATGACAAAAAGATATTTAACATTAGCCTTTATATGCTATATCCAGCAGTGGATGAATCATTGCCTTTCCAAGGCTTCTGTATCATTGCAAAATACAGCAATTACTAACTTTTGAGGTTTTTGAATTTTATCTTTCCTTACTTGTAGGTGTGTGTGTATAACATACATAAACAAGTAGGATTCAAAGACAAGGTGGAATGTTAAAAATCAAACTATTAAGTTTATTATAACATGGAATACTGAATTTATGGGAGAACAAAATAACAGAATATTAAGCATTATAGAGTTTCAGATAAAACCATTAAAATAATGGATGCTTTACTTTTTATATAAAACAGCACATTGTCCAGCCAGCAACCAAGCCCCACTAAGCTGTTTGCTCATTCCTCCACCAGTAGGGTTGGGAAGAGAACTGAAAGAGTAAAGCTAGAAAACTCAGGTGGAGATAAAAATAGTTTAATAGGAAGAGCAAAAGCTGTACACACAAGCAAGGAAAACAAGGATTTAATTCACTGCTTTCCATGTGCAGGAAGATCTTCAGCTATCTGCAGGAGGGCAGGGCCTCATCACACATAATAGTTACTTGGGAAGATTCATCACTCTAAACATTCCCTACTCCTCCTTCTTCCCTCCCCCACTCCATATACTGAGCATGAGGTCTCATGGTCTGGAATATCCCTTTGGTCAGTTGGGATCACCTGTCCGGGCTGTGTCTCCTCCCAGCCTCCAATGCTCCTTCAGCCTCCTTGCTAGTGTGGCAGTATAAAAAGCAGAAAAGGCCTTGGCTATGTGTAAGCCCTGCTCAACAATCACAAAAACATCTCTTTATTATCAATCTTGTGTTCAGCACAAATCCAAAACACAACCCCATACTAACAACTATGAAGAAAATGAAAAGGTAGAAATCAGTTTTGATATTTCAATTTGTTACACATGCATGCGTTAATTCAATCAAAATAAGCAAATAATTAAAAAAAAATATATCATTAGAGTGCATGTTTTGGACTTTAAAAGCTAATTTAAACTCTATATCATATGATTTTTTAGACCTGCAATCTACCAGCTAAATTATTCAGACACTTAAATAAGAGCTAGAGCAAAAGGGCTTTTTTCTATGGCTTGGTTTTCCTGTGCTTTCTATTCTAAAGATTATGTTGACTGGATTTTTTATCCATTTTATTTGACATAAAAGTCAGCATTAGGTAATTTCTAACCTACACAAGCTATCTTAGCTATCCTCTTCATGAAATCTGCTCTTGCATGTATGAAACATTTCTAATTTTGCAATGGATTTGCATGATCCAATCATGTATGGATGATTAAATTTAGTGCTTCAGTATCACATGTTGGCTAGGAGGTTTCTATTGCCAGGTAATATTTAGTATAATACTGAATGGCAAGCGGTATGTGTAAGTTGATTCCTGCCTCAGAAGGCACCGACAGGAATTTGGGATTCAGGACATTTCTTTTGGGGATAGTCCCTGTGGGCAGAAATAGTGAGGAGACTTCTTCCTTAGTCATAGCTGAATCTGTCATTATAGACCAGGAAGTGTGGCATGAAGTCTGGAGGGATGACAAGTGAAGTGAACACCTTACTCTCTAGGTAGAATTCTTATATCTAAGAATATAAGATATTCAGATATCTTCAGAATAATATGACAAAGCTGTGCAGACAGAATCTTAAGCTGAACTGGTGGGCGAGTAATTAAAGAAATAAAAAACAAGTATGGAGTACCCAGTAGAGTCATATAAAGCATTAGCCTTTAGGCAAAACATGTTCTCAGCACTGGTTTGTGTTTCTGGCATCTCAGATTGCTATCCTTGACCAGTGTATTCAAAACTTGAAATAAATGAACTCATTAATAATTTTCTACTGATATATACCTGTAGAATTTATATTGCCCAATAAATTTAAACTGGATTTTGCATCTTTCACATATGTACAGGTTGCATTTCATTGACACTTCAACTGTTTACATATATTGAAAGAAATAAATTACGCCTTTTATGCCTTGATGACAAATGCCCCTAAGACTATATCCCCTCTGCAAAATTCTTTTTGGAAATTATTTACATACTCAAACTGAAAAAAAAGTACAAGATTTTAGCTGTGCGTCTCTTTTTTTTTTTAATGTTTTCCTTTTCTTCTTTTTCTATTTTTTTTGTTTGTTTGTTTGTTTTGGTTTGGGGTTTTTTGGTTAATTTCATGTTTGCATATAGTGCTTGCTCAGGGTTGTTCACATACCTGTACAGGTAGAGCAAAGGTACAGCTTTTAAAAGTATCTCCCAGCATGTATCATTCCTGACTTAGAAAGCTGACCTCCTCAGTCCAGAGGGCCGTGCAGTTTGTACACCCATGCACCCCTTCATCACTGTTAAGGCTGGCAACAGCTGCATCAGTTGTGACGGTGCCTTTTTGATGTTGGCTAGTGTCCAATAAGAACACAAAGGAGATCCTCAGCTTATTTCACACAGGTCACTAAGCCATAAGGTACTAACAAGGTTTGGTTGCTGTTGACCTTGGCTAAATTTGAAATAATGACCCAGAGGTGAACAGGCCTGTATCCCATTACCACCACTCGAAGTCACTCAGAACTTCACGACAATAACATCTTTGAAGACCTTTTAATTTGCTTGAGCATGAGTTTCCCCTCTTAAACCTGTGGTGAATTGCTCTAATCAAGTTATGTTTGCTCAGTCTATTACTTCAATAATATCTTAAAATCCTCTGGAACTTTTCCCAATGTTTTCTCTTGCTCTCCTCCTCACCCAGCAGCCAATGTGAAAGTGAGTTACATTTGATAGCTATTTTTGTGACCCTTTCAGTATTTGATTTCCTGTTACTGACTTGTGAAAATCAACCCTGCAGTCAGAGAATATACTAAAATACCAATCAATTACTAGCTTTTACTTAATTGTAATACGTCTACTGTTTAAAACTTTGTTAAGAGCCCAAAATTAGACATCAAAAGAAGGGAAATACAGAGCAAAACACTTTTCAGAGGCTTATTTGAATAAGTAGCAATTGATTTTAGTCTTCACTAACATATATTTAGTTAACTATTTTTTAGCTGAAGCATCATTATATTGCTTATTTCTTATCCATGGTAACTTACAAAAACTGTTTCTGTTGCTGTTACAATAGATAAGAGAGCTTTTGATTCCTGCCATTTCCAATTGCACTTATTCTCTACACAGCTTATAAAACGTCCATGAAATAATATTTTACATTAAAAAATATACCTACTTCCAACAAAGAAATTCCTAGAATTTCACAGAAACACTGAAAAATTTATTAGCATACAAGAGAGCACAACTGATAAAAAGAATAATTTACCATTACAGAGTATACCACAGGGTGCATCTGTATCTACCAAACTTACTCAATGGATTTGTAATGACAAAGTCCCCATTAAAGCCTGAGGTAGTTTCATGGTTCACTCAATGCTGACTGTTGGCTGTTTGGAGTATAAAAGAACACTTCAGCGTGGACTGATCCTCTGATTTGCCATGGGGTTATTTGCAGTTTAGGTATGCTTCAACTCTACCCTCCTATGCAGAAATTCTAGGTTGAAGAGGAGAAAACTTATTTTCTGAAGCTTTCATAAATGCTAGATATTCTGTGTCTCCAGGCCCCTGTATGTTTCTGTGTTAAAAATACTATGTTAAACATTAATTCAGTGAGGTTTTCTCTAGAAAATATCATTTCAATCCCCAACAAAAACAAGGCTCATTTCAGATAAGTATCGGTACTGGTCTTCAAACAAAGCTGTCTTCAAGAAAGAAGTAGGCCTCACCATTTTTGTGTCAATCAGCTTGGCCTGTGTGGGGGACTGGAAAAAACTGAAAGATCTTTACATAAAATTTTCTGCCAATTCTCTCAGCACTTTTATTAATACTGAAATTGAAGCAGCACCAGTTTAGGAGTACAGGATGACTAAATTACATGGGAATAAATTATTAATTCCAGTGGGTTTCATTTGCTTTTTTTTAAAGCTGTATGCTAATATTTTCATTCATTGTTATTTTTGAATGGCTAGGCAGAAAAGACAAATTGTTTTGAGGATGATAGTTTCTCAGCCAGCCTGGATTTGCTGATGGGTCCTTCCAAATTTTTAGAAGGTTCAAGGAAGGAACCTCATGAAGTTCAAATCATACATCCAGATTTTTCTTTTATCTTGATTCTGACAAGGCAAGTAAGGTTATAAAAGCTACCTTTGCCAACCTTTATAAGTCCTCTATTACATTTAAAAGCTTCTGTCTTTGGCAGTGAGCCTGACTGAACTTTTCTTATCAATTTATCTTTAACTTAAACCTGACACAGACATAAAATAAATCTGGCATACCAACTCATTGATCTGCATGTAGTGATATATTGCAGGTGCACATCATTTTAAAATAAATACTGCCACTGAAATAGAGTTTATGTAACTCAAGGAACAGTAAACTATTCTCACCAACATTTAGCATTTTTCTTTTTTTCCCCATAATTTATGCTCCTCTTTTAACTACTGAATTTATGTCAATGATTTTCAAAATTTTTCCCATGTTTCAGTTGCTGTGTAGTTTGATTGTTGGGCTGAAATTTGACTCTAAGTCTTCTGTTATAAATTAATTGCTAATATATGGCATTGACCTAAGAAAAAATCCAGCACTTCAACTATGTAATTTTATTAACCAGTTCCTGGAAGCTTAGTAAACTGATTGACCGTACTTACCCTTTTCTTTTTAGCAGTGACAAATTTAGTTTTCTAACTGTTGAATTCTAAGCTACATTTTCTTTACAATAATAATGTCTTCTGAATGAGTAAGGCAAGATTTTGGATTTTACAGTTTTTTATTGAGAAGGAGCTCTATTTCCTGTTGGGTTTGTTTTGTGGTTTTGGTTTTGTTGTTTGTTTGTTTGTTTGTTTTTCAATGAGACAGTGTTATAAAATACTACATTCCTGGTAGCAACAACATAGAAGATACTTGTGGTATTGGCTGCTTGCAGCTGTGGAAAAATTTCAACAGTTAAGAAAACACAAAGAGCAAATACACAATATAGCCTATGGAAACAGTGGGAGGTGGGATTGTCTGCTAGTTTTTGTCTGCTGTTTCTTCAATACATGGATGGGTTTCTGCAGGGCCAAAAAATGATTGATTTCTCAGTCTTTTGCCTAACAGGTTTCTTTTATGCTGAGCAAGTTCTTCAACATCATCAGGTAAAACTCAAAGGAGTGAAGGGGAAGTCTTCATAACTGCCATATAGATGTCAGAACACTCTCAGAAGTCTGAGTTTAAAATCTGACAAGTGAAATAAAAGCATAAAATCAGTATAATTTTTTGGTGTTCTGTACATTCTATAATACTGCTCATAAATACGTACCCCATGTTCTGAAACTGGTGCTCTCCAAAGATGCTGCTCAGTCAGTCAGATAAATCATCTCCTTAACCTTTGGCAGCAGATTAAAAAAAAAATAACATATTCACTCACCATGGTAAATGCGAATCAATATCAATGTTATTTTAGGTATGCAAAAATCTTTGGATAAAAATAAAATTCAGTGCTTGTTTATTTGATTTCCTTACAAAATCAGTATCCTCAGTGGTGATACTGATCTATCCAATCAAGTTTTCCTTCAACATTTGCATATTTTTTCTACTATAAATAGTTTGAACATCTGCAGCAGTAATTTATAAGCCTCATTTGTATTATTTATAGTAATTTTTTATTAGTTTAACACTAGTTCTTTAAAAAAAGAATCCACTGAGATGCACTGGAGAACTTTGAAATTAAGCAAGTGATACCAAAAATATTTGCTTGACCAAACAGAGAAACCACAAAGTAGGAAGGAAAACATGAAAAAGTAATGGACTATAGCTCAACAGACATAATGGAGATAAGCACTATATATATTTTTTAAGCATGAAAAAGCATTTGTGTTTCTTTATAATATTGAAATTAGGACTTGAGGTTTGAATATTTTCCCTGTATTTTTCCCCTTTTATTTTTAAATTTTGATACAATAAGAAACCTCTTTATCAGTGTCAGTCCTAATTTTAGTTGGTTTTTGACAGTGGCTCTCTGAAAAACACTATATGTGAATCTCTGTTTCCTTAAGGAGTTGTTTATTAAGTCAAAAGGACAGTATAAATATCTCAATGTTATTTAAAAGCTTTTAAGATAAAAGAAAATGACAATGAAAAAGCCTGGACTTTTTTTATCCTCACTCTATGAGTTAAATATGACTAGACATGACTTGAACAAAATCATTGGGATCACATCAATATTAAAAAAAAAAAAAGACATGAAAATTAAGTCAGAGTTTTTATATCTTCCTAGTAATTCATCACACATTGCAGGATAAAATATGGTAGTCCATTCCTACCTGTCTAAATTAAGTAAATTTATTCCACTCAACTTATTTGAAAAGTGCATGCTTCTGTACTATTCTAAATAATAAAAAGTTTTCAATTTACTTGTTAAGATTGAGTAAACCAAAGGATTTCTGAAAATAGTTCAATAAGAATATACAGAATAAATCATAAGGTAACATACTGTTCTCATACTGAGGATAAAATTAAACAAAATTAAAGCATATTATATTCTCCAAATTGGCGACTGCAGATAGTTTTAACATTTTTACGTGTTTCATAATGAGTGAGTAGGTAAGGTAAGGTTACTATAAACTAGTAAAACAAGCTCTGCACTGTGGGCTGCCAAGCTTTTCAGGAGCCAAATTCAGTAGTTCTTGATAGGTTGCTTCTCCACCCATTCATATTCAAGTATTAATATTGCTGGTTCATTTCTCAGCCCACCTTTTTTCTAAACTCACAGGAGAAAAGACAGATTCTTGTGATGTCTACAAAATTAACAGTAGTCATCTTTTAAAGACATTTTTTTTTTTTTACTCTGTATTATGACCTATCATAAGACAGGTAAAGACCGTGTACACAGAAAAGAATTTCCTTTCATAATCAGAATAGAATTTTAAATTCCATAGAGATGTTTGTTTAAGTTTGATAAAAAAATGGATAGGTTAAAATATTGCTAACACGGGAGAAAGTTTTTGTCTCAGATATACAAGAATTAGTACTAGGAAAGACAGCATGGGCAACAGTGTCCCAGGCTCTGCTTATACACAGCCTTGGAATAATATCTTCATAAATGGAAAAAATCAAAGAATACTACCAACTGTACTGTGGAAGACGTAAAGGATTATTGGGAAAAAACATGGCTTTTCAGCAAAGAAAAGAAATAAAAACAAAAATGACAACAACAACAACAAAAAAAACCAGTATCTCCGCAATCTACTAGATGCATTGTCTGGGAGAAAAAATTCCATTTTACAAAAAAAAAACAAAAACAAAAAACAAAAAACAAAAAACCAAACAAAAAAACAAAAACAAAAAACATATTTATAAATATATTTTGAAAGGGTCTGTTTTGAAAAAGAAATATTTTGCAAGGGAATAGGAGTAGGAAAAGATGGGAAAAGGTTTGGGAAAAAAAAGGCAATATGTGTTTTTGAAGTGTTTTGGCTCCCAAATAGCATATTCAATCAAAAGCATCTGACAACCTCCCCATTGGAATCTTCTGCTTGTCAGTGAGAATACTGTGAAAAAGAGAACAGTTAATATAATCAATTCAGACTTACAGAAAGTCCCTCCTGATGTTCAGTTAAGGAAGCCTGGTGCTATCATTTCGTTCCAGGAGCAAAGCCTAGCAAAGATCACAAACTGTCTAAATAAAAGCTTAGAAATTGAAGACATGGAGACTTGGAATCTATAAATATCTTTAGTTGGTTGCTTGGTTGTTTTTTTTTCTTTTTCTGAATAAGGAAGGTAATGCATTTCAGAGATTAATAAAATGGCTTGGGTTGGAAGGGACCATAAAGATCATCTAGGAAGCCCCCTGGGCAAGGGCGGGGAGACTTTTCACTAGACAAAGTTGCTCAGATCCCTATCCAACCTTACCCTGAACACTTCCAGGCATGAGGCATTCACAAACTATTCTGGGCAACATGTTTCAGAACCTCATCACAATCATAGCAAAGAATTTTCCTAGTATCTAATCTAAACCTAGTCTCTTTCAGCTTGAAGCCATTCCCCCTTGTCCTGTCACTATATCTCTCGTAAATAGTCTCTCTCCATCTTTCTTGCAGCTCCCTGAAGGTTCTGGAAGACTCGCAATTAGGTCACGTCAAAGCCTTCTCTTTTACAGTTTGAATAAACCCAATCCTCCAGCCTTACCTCATAGGAGAGATGTCCCATTTCTTTAATCATCTTGGTGAGCCTCCTCTGGGCTCACAGCAATAGGTCAATGTCCTTCTCGTGCTGAGGACTGCAGAACTGTACACGGTACCCAAGGTGGGATCTCATAAGAACAGAACACAGGGGAAAAATCTCCTCCCTTGAGCTGCTGGCCAAGACTTGTTTGATGCTGCTCAGGAAACAATTGTCTTTCTGGGCTCCCAGCACATATTGCCGGGTCATGTTCAGCCTCTCATCCACCAGTACACCAAAGTCCATCTCGGCAGGGCTGCTCTCAATATGTTCATATCCCAGCCTGTATTGATACTGACAATTATCCCAAGCCAGGTGTGGCACCTTGCACTTGGTCTTGTTAAGCTTCATGAGATTCCCATGGGCCCACTTCTTGAGCTTGTCCAGGTCCTCTGGATGGTATCCTGTCCTTCAGGTGTGTCCACTGCACCACTCTGCTTGGTGACATCTGCAAATTTGCTGAGGGTGCACTAAATCCTTTATTCTGTGTCATTAGTGAAGATATTAAATAACATTAGTCTCAATACAGAACCCTGAGTGACACCACTTTTCATTGATGGGCATCAGGATTCTGAGATCCTGACCACTACCCTCTGGATATGACCTTCCAATCACTTTCTAATCCATCTTACAGTCCACCCATCAAATCTGTCTCTTGCCAATTTATGGAGAGGGATATTGTGGGGGAAAAAGTCAAAGACTTTACAGAATTCCAGATAAATTACATCTGTAGCTCTTCTCTTGTCCACTGATGTAATCACTTCATTGTAGAATGCTTTTTCATAGGAAATGAAAGTTGAATTTCAAATGAAAGAAGGAATGCAATGATTAATATACAGACTCAGTTGATAATTTCCTTGTTTTGTACTTGTGTTTATAGTTGACCATTACTAGCTTATAATTTAATGTACAAAATAAGTATGACAATATTTGGAAAGTTTAACATATGGGGTAATAAATAGTTTACAGATAACATGATTTTTTATTTACATAACTCAAAATCAGACAAGAATTAGGACATTGAGAGGATGTAGACAAACTGAGAGAATAATACAACAGAAGATGTTTAATACTAACAGTATGAGTCAAGCACATGCACTTTGTCCTACACTTTGACCTATTTGAGAGCTAGAACTGACAGAATGAGTATTTTGTCAAAATGCAGTAGCACAAATGAAGATTGATATAGGGGAAAAAAAGGAAGGTATCAGTATGATTAATTTCTATACAGTTGTAATGATTCCTCAGTTGAAATACTAGATTTCATTTAAGTCAGCCAGTTCAAACATATTAGAATTTTGATTTTATCTGCATATCTTTTTTTAAGAAAACTTTTAGGGCAAGAGAAAAAATAGTGTGAAAACCATGGTCTTATTTTTCTTATTTTTGCAAGAGTGCACAACATTAAAGAGTACTTTAAGGAGGCATATTGAATAATAGATGGCATAAGTTACTGTATGGCAATCCAAAACGTCTCTCTCCCTATCAAAGTATAATGTAAAATTATAGAGACATAAATTGAACTGTGAAGCTAAAAAATTAAATATTCCACCAAATATTATATAGTTTTAATTAACTTGTGTTAATTTTTACTACAAGTTACTAGAGGCTATGAAACTAAAAAATAAGTAAAATTAATATTAATATGATTAATAAAAATGTCTATAGCTGTATTAGACAGGCTTACATATTCATATATGTATGTCTTCATGCTCTAGGGAACAAATGAATGCATAGTATATGGAGCAGAATAATTTTTCTATGTGGTGATTGTATTCACACCACTCTAACCAAAATATGGTCATGGTTCTAGTCACAGTGAAGGCAGGAAATATAAATATGGACCAATTAATTATTTAGTTTCATATAAGTTTTGCAAAACTTTGAATGTCTAGAGCAGACCTATTAAGGCCTTTGGAAAAAAAATATATGTGTGTGTGTGTCAGTCAGGGTGAATGGTAATGGATTGATTTACTTTACTAACCTAAGTACATCTACTTACATATCTATTGTAAAAAATGCAGGTGAACTCAGGATGGGAAGAAATGATGATATCTGACTCTAGTTCAAAAGGCAGAATGATTTCTTCATTATATTACATTAATATACTATTTAAAGAGAGATACTAAAACTACATGCTACTTTTCTAACTTACCATATCTAACTACTAACTAACTCGTGACTTTCTCCTGGGAGTCCAGACACACTTGGCTCTTGTTGGCTATCACACTTAAACAATCTTCACTAGAATTTAATCAACTAATCACTCTAAGTCAACAATCTCTATGCATTCTACATGGGGGAAACGAACAGAAATAGAAATTGTTTTCTCTTTCTTCCCTCTCTGCTCCTGTATGAAAATTTCCTGAGAGAACGAAGAATGTAGATACCACACATGTCTACAGCATAGACAAGCTGAGCGGGTCACATAAAGCTCCTTTAACAAGTGCTCTAGTGGCATTGTACGTACTTTCCTAAGACACTTCAAACAGGTTCAATGAACCTGTTGAGATCCTCATGTCCAGGTCTTGAGGAGATTGTCAGGTGCAGTTGCTAAGCTTCTCTCTATTGCAGAGAAAATGCAGGTGCACCCAGGATGGGAAGAAATGATGTTGTCTAACTCCAGTTCAGAAGGCTGAATGATTTCTTTATTATATCTATATCATAATGCATTAATATACTATTTAAAGAGAGATATTAAAACTATATCCTAAATTTCTAACTACCACCTCTAACTACTAGCTCTAACTTCACTCGTGACTCTCTCCCCTGAGAGAGTCCAGACACAGGTGGATTCGATTGGCCATCAGGGCCAAACAATCCTCACCAGTATCTAATGAACTAATGACTCTAGGTCAGCAATCTCCAAATGCATTCTACATGGAAAAACAAGGGACAGAAACAGAAATTGTTTTCTCTTTCTTCTCTTCTGTCTCTCTCTGTAGTGAAATCCCCAATTCCCAAAAAGGAAACAGCACACCCTTTTTTAAAGAGGGTAAAAAGGAAGATCCTGAGAACTACTAACTATTCAGCCTCACATTAGTGCTCAGTAAGATTACAGGACATTCCACATATCCCTGGAAGATATGCCCAGGCATATGCTGTGGATGACATGGATGTGATTTGAGACAGCCAACATATCTTCATCAAAGGCAAATTGTTCCTGACTGCTTGGGTAGCCCTCTATGATGGACTGACTGTGTTGGTGGATAAGGAAAGAGCAACTGGTGCCATGTATCTCAAATTCTGCAAGGCTTTTGACATAATATCCTTTTTTCTAATTTAAAAAGATACAGATATTACAGATAGACTATTTGATGTGTAGGAAGTTGTTTGGATGGGTGTGTCCAAAGAATGGCAGCCCACAGCTCAGTGTCCAGATGGAATCACTAAAATCTGCTGTCCTTCAGCAGTCCCTGCTGGGGCTGATGTTGTTCAATACCCTTATTGTGACACTGAGTCAGCATCCTTAGCAAGTTCACAGATGCCACCCTACTGAGTGGTGCAGCAGGAAGGGATGCCATCCAGAGGGACCCTAGCAGGCTGAAGGAGATGATTCTCCCCTTCTACTCCACTCTTTTAAGTTGTCACCTAGAATACAGTATCCAGCTCTGGGATCCCCAGCACAAGAAAAGCATGGATCTGTTGAATGGGTCCAAAGGCCATCACAAAAATTATCAGAGGACTGGAACACTTTTACTGTGAAATAACGTTAATAGAGTTGGGGTTGTCCGTCTTGTAAAAGAATGTGCTCTGGGGAAGCCTTATTGTGGCCTTTCAATACGTAAAGGGGGGTTAGGAGGAGATGTGATAGTGTGGTTTTGAGTAATATTTCTCTAACTTGCTGTTGTATTTTATTCAAAGCTGTTTACAATGGTTTGATCCTATGTACCTCATTGTTGGTTTAACCCAGGGTTGTTGCCTCCCATTTCCCTGTCTGTTATCCCAAGTACTTACCCCTTATTCCAGCTCCTTCTGTGTCTATCATTGTAACCCTACCCCTAGTCCCTATCAGTTAATGTAATCCCTACCCCTATTTCCAGAACCCTCTGTGTCTGTCACGTGATCCTTAGATTCTTATTGGTTAGGTGAGAGTGTTCTCCTCCCCTCAATCCCCTCATTGGTTTTGAAAAATTGTAATCCCACCTCCTGCTTCTCCCTGCTCTATTCTTATTGGTTCTTGTGTTGTCTCCTCCCCAGAGACCTCCTTCCTTTGTAAGTTGCAACACTGCACTGTTTGGGTTCCTTCTTCACTGCTCCCCTTCAAACTGATTGGTTTGTGCCTCTGTTTCACCATCTCCCCCTCAGAGGTAGAATAGAGGCTGCTTAGAGCCATAAACAAGGTCCCTCCTCATCTCCTTCACTGCAACCCTCGGCGCTTTGTAATATCAGTCCGCTGCGGAGATACGGTATCCTGTCCCGGGCTGAACCGCTACCTTTCTGCCGGTCGGTGGCCAAGGCAGGGAACAGCCACTCGTGATGCGCGATTCGAGTGAGGAAGCCAAGCTAGCCTAAAGTTTCCCTCCCTGAAATCAGATGCAGCATCAAGGAGAGATGTGTTCCTCCAGTGACTGTATTATAAAACAAAGAGTAGTGGTTTTAA
The DNA here is from genome assembly GCA_013399945.1 of Ploceus nigricollis. Taxonomy (NCBI): domain Eukaryota; kingdom Metazoa; phylum Chordata; class Aves; order Passeriformes; family Ploceidae; genus Ploceus; species Ploceus nigricollis. Next base: position 17,323 of record VXBC01009749.1, read on the forward strand.
ATGGAAAACTGCAGACTTAAATTAGATCTAGTGAGGCAGTCGAACAAGTTACTCAGAGAAGCTGTGGATGCCCCTTCACAGGAAATCTTCAAGGCCAGGCTGGATGGGGCTTTGGGCAACCTGATCTTGTGAAAATGTCCCTGCCCATGGTAGGGAGGTTGGATTTGGTAAGATTTAAAGACTCTTTCCAAAACACTCAATGATTCTATGTGATCAATCAAATAAAAAAATAAAAACAAATTAGTAGAATAGCATTGTGTTTGTTTGATGTTACATTGTGATAAGGAGGCAAGAAATACTTAAGTAGCCAAAGACCTACATACTACAATTGTAAAACAGGAGAGCTCTGTTAAAGTTTTCTTTTTATTATCTGTTTTCATTTTTCTAAGAGAAGATTTTAAAGAATTTTGAATAAACAAAATGAGCTATTTGAGTTCTTATTCTTCCCAGTACTTTCCTGATCCTATTCTATGATTTTTTTTTTTTTTT
>VXBC01009753.1:0-53591 GCA_013399945.1 Ploceus nigricollis
ACAAGCCGCCGTTGAAACCGGTCGCGTTAAATGCAGTTAAAATGTAGCTCCTGTGACTGCCGGTAACCTCCTTCCCCTCGCACTGGGAAAATAAACTTGCGCTGTAGCCGTGCCCTGTGGAGCGAAACCTAGTTACTGTCCCTAGTCCTGTGGCGCTGCCAGCCGCGCTTCTGCATCTCTATTAGCAGGCCCTTGCAAATGGCTCTCTTCCTAAGGAGCCTGGGCTCCAAGGGCGTTTTGCTCAACGAACGAGGAGATCGTTCAGATGAGGTTCACATGGTTGCTTGAAATAGTGGTGTTCACATATTGTGTGTTATAGCAGTGCGCTGTAGAATTCTTCTGAAAGGAGGAAAGCCATCAATTCAGTGTGTGTCACTGAAGATGCTTTTAACGTGTTTTGTGTTGCCACTGTCAGAACAGAGTTCTTGGGACTGAGAGATCAGGATACCTTTTAAAAAGAGTTGATTTTCATCTGGCAGCTTTCATAACTTCAGTCATTTCACCTTAGTCATAGGAAATGTAAATCTATTTGATCTGTTAAGTGTTAATGCAATCGGGACCCTGCTAATGCTCGTTAATTATCAACCTCAGTTTTGAAGTTTGGAAAAGTCAGGAGTTGGTACCGAGTTGTTAGTCTACAGTGAGCATAATGGGCAGCAACAGAACTGTGTAAAGGGCAGTGCTTCCCACTTGTCTTTGTCAGGTCCGTTGAGTGAGAGTTTAGAGTTGATGCAGTTCTGGTTTTCAATGATGCGGAAAATATGAGAAGAACATAGTTGCATTGTTGGCTATCAAGTAGAATGTAGAATGGACTGGTGAAATTTTCTGTGTGCTGTTTTGTTTTTGAATTCCCTGCAGACTTCTGAGGTCATTTGTTGTTTTAGCAAAGTACTAGCTTTTGGTCAAAACTCTTGAGCTTTGAAGTAATTTGTTTTGTGATTATACAACTTTCTAAAACCTGGCCATAGAGTGCTCCTTTCCAGAGGCTGATTTGATGAATTGAAACTAGTTGAGGAAAAAAGAGATGTGTGATTGTGGTCACTTGCGGACCCTTTGGCTCCTCTTTATTTTCATTTTTTTTATTGTAGAGTTGTGAAGATCATAGAATCATTTAGTTTGGAAAAGACTCTAAAAATCATGTTGTAAGTAAACCTAGTATTTTGAGGCTGATATAGCTTAGACATAATCCTTTTTCTACTTTAATCATGGGTCAGGGAAAGAACTCCTTTAGAACACGCTACTTTGTCAAATTAGTTAAAAAATTGCTTTATAGTAAAGGTCTATCCAGCTCATATCTCTGCTGCATGTAAACCCCCAGAGTACCTCAAGCTCTGTTCTATAAATGCTTGTTGATGTTAGTTAACTTTTACAATAGAAGGAGGAATTTTCTGATGTTGCAGGAAACAATGTTGGACTTGTACACTTTTTATGGTGAATTGAACTGGGACAGAAAGACTTCAGTGGTCCTGTTCTTTTAACAATTCTTGCTGCATTATCTCAGGTTTTGCTCCAGAGAGAAATAAGATGCAGAAATGAAAGGAAAATAATTTTGGGAGAAGGGAAATTTATTGAAGATGGCTTATTTTTAGATTGCCTTTTCTTAAATTCTTTTGAAGTGATCGAGGAGGGTCTGAGGTGATGCAGCACGTACCCATTTTCTTTTGTCTGGTCTGCTGTTACACTTTAAATAAACGGTTGTAAAACTGCCTAGTAAAGAAACTATGCATACTTTGTGTTCTGAGAAGTTGTGTTCTAGCCTCCTCTCCATCCAGTAAATCATTGCATAGAACACTCAGCCAAGTTTTAATGAACTGTATTGAGTCAGTTATTAGGCTTTCATCTCTTCACTGATTACTGCTTTACCACCTGCTTCCCCACTGCATTTCCCACTAATTCTGCTTCCTGAAGCATGCAAGAGAGTTTTCTAAGGGCCTTTTCTCCCTTCTCCCTTCCTGTGCTGTGTAATTCCTCTTGCTTTAGGCTGTCTGTCAGATAACTTATCTCTTAGTCTCTTGGTCTTCTGCTTCAGAACAGAAAATAAATTTGTTGGAGAATTTACATAACATCATATACTTAAAACTTCGTAATGGGCCACGCAATGTGGTTTGTTTTAGTTCTGTTAGTTTCTTTTCATGAACGTGCATCAAACTCTACACTACTCAAATTTATGATTAAACACAGAAGAACAATTTTTATTGGTCAACAAAACGGAGAATTGTGAGGGAAACAAAGAAAGATCTTCAGTGAAGAAGTAGTGATAGCTGTAGAAAACAGCATGCTCTTACTCCAACAAGTGCAAGTTTTTCTCCAGTCTATGCAATGTAATTAAAGTAGTATAAGCACAGACGTTGCTGATCCTATTCTCTGAACCATAATGTGAACATCTTGCTCAGGTAAATTGTGTTTCATAATAGACTATGCTGTGAATGAAGATCTTGCTTCTACGGCAGATGTAGAGTTGGGAAGCAGAGGAGCAGTCGCAGAAAGCTTTTTGAGGGAGGTGTTTGTGTAGTCGCTGTTTTCACAGGAAGGGTGAAGCAGTGCAGTTTGTTGCCTAGGCTGTTTTGGTGAATTGGCGTGCAAGTTAAAAATACTGCTTCTAAGTGTGAAATGATTATTTAGATGATTTCCTGAGTGAACTGCATTTACTGTTTAGTTTTCTTTTTCCCCCCTCTCAGTATTCTGATGTGGTCATAATGATGTTGAATTAGTTAATCTTTTCTGCTTTGTTAGACAGCAGTTATAATCATCTTCTATTAGAACAGGTGGTTGATGGTAATATAGTTCAGAAATAAATCTTGTTTAAGACAGAAGAAATGATGGGCACAGTCTTGGTCATTTGTTTTGTTTGAAAAAACCCAGCCCAACAAAAAACCCGATAGTGACAAAAAAATGTTTTTCCCAATGCCTTTGATTCATTTTAGAGGACTGTCTCTGAATTTTGCTTGAGTGATTCTTTTGCTGTTTTCTTGTCTTTCGGGTAAAGTTGATATCCTCTGTGTTTAGCTTCAGGTGGTAAATAGTTCCCTTCCTTCCATCTGCTGCCTACACCTCTCCCACTAATACAAAGTGGAGAATCATGCTCTGAGTTTAAAGCTGGAGCAATGTGAAGGGCTTTGTAAGGCTCTTGCGTCTCTTGGGAATGTGTGAACAAATATTGAGACAAGTGTGACTTGCGCAAGTTTTCTAGGTGCTAGAAGGTCTAGTAGCCAAAAACTAGAAAAACTGAGTTATTGACTTTGAAAAATACTTCATGGTATTGATAACTAGTAAAGGAGATCTATTGTTGCTGCCTTGTGGACTAATTTGGACCTTGGACTTAAAGAATCTGCATTGATTTGGGTACGTTTTTATAAATTAGCTTCTGATGAAGGAGGTAGTTTCTCTGCCTGAGAAACTCCTATCAGTTTAGATGCAGTAGAAGCAGTTCTACGTAGCTTTGTCTTAAAATATATGCTTCTCCAGCTTGTGGGAACAGCAAGTTGCATGCTTTTCTGGTGATGTCTCATTCAGACCATGGTGGAGCTTGATGTTATGAGGGCTGGCACTGGCTTTTAAAAGGAGGGCCTATATAGAGTGTTGAACTCTCTAAATGCAGCAAGTGAGTTTGGGAAACAGTGCTCATAATAGGCCACTGATTAGTAGCAGATATGTTAAAAGTGTTTTGTTCAGTGTAACTGGTTCTGGATTGTACACAGTTGAAATCTGGAGCAGTATTTTGCTATATTTGTTATAAAACAGTGTTTAATCCCATCTGTACTCTACAAGAAGGAAATCTGTTGCAGATGTAACATGTATAGTAGCATAAGAAGCTTCTTGAGAACAGCTAAAACTGTTTGACAGATGGTAGGAGGCATTTGGGAAGTAAGATTTTCACTTTGAGGAAATAGCTTGGACTTCTGGTGTTAGGAGAGGAATAAATAAACCTCATTTTCTTCACACTCTTAATTGTGGATGTGAGGTTTTATCTCAGCTTGTTCCCTCAGCACAGGGTACAGCACTTACCATTCATCCACTCAAAATGCTACATCGGTCTCTCAAGAAGTTCTTAAGGTTACAGTGACTTTGACACCATATGGGAATGTGTGTATCTGATCTTCCTTTTTTTTTCTTTCATTTAACCATTCGTTCATCCATTTAAAAGAGTTCTCATTGCGTTTAAGCTTGAGCTAGTTCATATGCTATCTGTATGTTCAGCTCTTTGCCAGTGCTTTAATCCTGTCACCCAGTGTTTGTGTTGCAGTACTGCAGAAGCTGTTAATATGACTATTCAGTTGAGATAAGGAAAACCAACATGTTTCCTTCCAGAATTATCTTTTTCTTGCCCGCAAACGGAAGCTATGGTATCTTGAAGATTGTTTGAAAAGACCAGTGAGTTTCTTTTGAATAGGCTTGGACTTGGAAGTGCAGGTATAATACTGGTCATTTAAACATGTGAAAAAAAAAATATTTTATTGCGTGTTCTTGCTTAACTTAGGGAAACGTGTATTTTAGGGAGACTTTTTTGGTTGACAGTTTTAGCTATTTAAGCAATTACACATGAGAAAATAAGTGGGTTTTTCTAGAATTCACATGTTTAAAGCCAGTAGTCTTTAAGCAGGCGGTCTAGTAAACCGAGTTGGGTCCTTGACTGTGGCTTGGGTATTATTTATCTATTCCTAAGCATTCCCAAGGCTTAATAAATTAAAGGGTGCTTTTCACCTCTCATTCCACCTCAGAGTAACTAATAATACCCATGAGTGGTTTACGTGACTCTTCAAGTAGCAGAAGCATCATTCCAAACCTGTCTTTGTCTCATGTACAGTAGGTCTTTTTCTAACTACCTAAGAGGGCCATGTCTCAGTGATTGGCATATTTTTCCTCAAAAATGTTCTTTAGATGTTTTATTTGTTATGGATGATTTGTGGAGTTAAGACAATTTATTACTTACAACTGGATGGTGATACTTAAAAAGAGAGCCATATTGTTGATACAAGATTTGTGAAAGTAAATTATAGATTTAGTTGGTGTCAAGTTCATGAATTATAAAAGATTCCCGCCTTTATTCTAAAGGTGAAATGTGATGTATTAAGATTCATGAAACACTTGGCCAGGTACACAGCAAGTTCATTTGCTTGAGATTTCATGTGGATTTTTTTCTAATCACTTTTAAGACATGTAGTAAATAGCATCCTTTATGGGCAAAGTGAATACTTTTTTAGGTAAAAGATGGGTGGCATCTGCTTCAATATTGCATTGATCTAATTTTTTAGTTAATATATTCATATTTTATGGTCTTGCAGTCTTTGCAGGTTTTAAAAATTATTGTGTTAATGCTGTAAATATATGAATAGATACTTAAACAGCACTGAATTGAGAAACTTGAAACAGTAATTTTCCCTGGTCTGGTTGCAGTGTAGTAGAAAAGATCACTTGGTATGGGGATACATGGTGATAGGTGTAAACTCTTTTCACTACTAAATAGCATATTTTTTCTTTATTCTTTCATATTTAGTTCTGATGTAAATAGCTGCTTATGGGCCACTGTTTTGTTTTTAAAGCAGGCCATATCGTGGTTTGTTTCTGCAGGGAATGAAAATACTGCGGAGTGTATAACTGGAGTTAGGGAAAAATGCCACCTGAAGCTTTCAGAATAAAATCCCAAGTTTGCCACTCCCTGTGCAAGCTGTTCCTTCCAGTCTCGTCTCAGAGGTGGCTGCCCAAGGGACCTGCGATGTGTGTGGAGACGGGTGGTGGAGAGGAGCAGGGTAGGAAGTTTGTTCTTTGTGTGGTGGCATGCTGGTGCTGCCAGAAGAGGAGGCAGTTTATTTGCAGTGGAGATTTTGGCGCAGCTTGTGAACCTTTGTGCTGCATTAGTCAAATATTGTTCTTTAGCGTGGAAGAGATAGCTAGGATATTGTTTAGGCATTAAAGCACTGGGTCTGCATAAACTGCAGTTCATTGTTTGTCAGCTCACATACAGCAGCACCATACTGTACCAGGAGAGTGGGTTTCCTATTGTTCCTCACTGGAGAACCAGTCTAAGAGAAGGACTGAAACATGCTAGAGTTTCAGTCTGAAACTAAATACTAACAAATACGAAAACAAATATTTAACATGGCTGTAGAAGGTCACCCGTCTCTTTCCTTGCATGACTTTACCTTTGTCTCATAAGAGCTCTGTTAGAAGGCTTTAGATGTAATCAGAGCTCTTGTGATATTTCTTTCAGTACTTTTTCCAGTGGAAGGCAATCACAGGAACAAGTTTGTGTCTCTGAACGGAACTGAGCCCATTTAGATCTCCATTTAGAGTAGTGCAATTAATTACATAATGCAAGGAAAAGGTTTTGGTCTAAACAGAGATACTGTGGCAATGCATATAACGCAGTCTATGTTACTTGGGCCTGACTTTTAAGAGTGAACTACTTAGCTTTTTCTTCTCCCTCATCCCCACCCTCACATGTGGGGGGGTTCATTATGGAATTTTCCATTTCATATGGAAATGAGGCAGCTCATCTTCTTGATGGAGGCATTTATTTGTTCTTAGGCAGTTTACCATTGGCGCATTTCCTGCTTTGTAGACAGGCACAGATAATCTTTGTGCTTCCTGTGTAGAACATGTCAGTCCTGCCGACTCCTTGCCACCTACACCATGGCTGCTGAACGTGAAACTGCATTTGTGTGTTGTACTGAACACTGGCTCCATAGAGTTACAACTGGGAGCTAAAATAGATATAAATTGTAGGAGGGGTGCTGGGTGGAGATTGTGCAAACCCCCAGAGCTGCTTTTTTTCAGGCCTTGGTCATTTTCAGGTGAAGAGTACTTGTGAAGTCAACCAAGTGCTCTTTTTCCACAAATAGGTGGATGTATAATTTAATTTTTTTGGTAGAAGTTGAATATTCTAATATGACTAATGCTAGTGCTGTCATTTTTACATGTCTTGGAAGCTGCTGTACTGTACTTTTTGAGGGACTGTTGGACTCAAGATTACTGGATTTTCTTATAAAGAAGACAAAGTAACTTTAAAAAAAGGATGTATCTTTTAAGTACTTGAAACACGATGATTTTATTAATACATAGTCCATGCATAAATATGGAATAAAATAGCCAAAGACATCAGGTTGGTACCTAAGGGAAGTGTTAACTGTGTTCTAGTATACCAGTTCTAGAAACAGAGGAGTGGGTCTGAGTTGAAACATTTACAAGATGAAAATGACAAGATTTGGAAGTGGCGCTTATATTGCCACTAAGGACCATTCTAAGGAGCTATTGCTCCTTTTAGCAAGGAATGTTTGAGTAATTATGAATGTGTTGAATCCAAGCCTAGAGGAAACAAGGTTTGTCTAGATTCAGAGTTGAATACAAAAAAATCTTAAAAAATATTTGTTGAAGATGTCAAGTAACAGCTAGTGTGATTGGGAGGAAAAATTGCACAGGAAATGATCTGTAGACTTGGGCCACAAATTGGCATCAGCTCAGTGTCAATTCATTGTTTCTAATAGCTTGTTCTCCTTCTGAACATTATTGGCACAGGGAGATGTTGTATACCAGCTAAACTTGGTTAATAGTCTGCACTGTAAACCTGGGCCAAATGGAGGGGAAAATTTGGCTTTGACTCATCTCAGTGGGTTTGTTATGTGTACTGTACAGCCACCACACGTTTATTCTGGGTATAGTATGCCAGACAATGTAATTTTGCAAAACATTTTAAATATTGCTAGTATGTCTGTACAGCTGAGAAACTGACTATGCTGCAACAGAAATAATGCAAATATGCTCTCTTCTCTTAATGCTCTTTATTTTTAATGCCCTCTTTCCACTTTGGGAGACAAAAAGAGAGGTCTCTGCAACAGGAGAAATCATTTGGGTCTCATATTGGACAGCCAAAGGACAAGGTCTACAAAGAGAAGTTTCCATATCAATATTAGGTTTTAGACTTGCATATTTTCCAGCTCTCTAGATGGCTGATCATGATTGATTCTCTGAATAAGAAATCTGCTGCTCTCCTCTTTACATTTCTTACAATGCTATATTGGCTTCTGATTTTTGTCCCTGATAATATACTTTTCCAATTCAGACCAAGTCACTAAAGGTATGGTAATATGCAGTAGAGGGAAAGGAGGAGGATTGAGGAATACTGTTAAATTGTTACCTGAAGTAGCAGATAGAATTAATTTAGTGTGACTGAACATCTGGCCATGCTTTTGTCACTGATGTCTAACATACTTAAAGTATATGTCATGTGCACATTACTAATGGGGGAGTATCTTTTGTGAGTGAAGACCACCTGCATCACTTTCCTAACCTAATAGCAGCTGCCTTGCCAATGTTGAGGTGGCCTTTTTGCTTCTCTTTTGTCTATTTTTGTCTAAGTGGGATGGTGAGTGCCTCCTTCTGTTAGCTTTATTGAGGAAAAGACAGCTGGGATTGCTGCTTTTTCATGTGAGATATGGCCTGTCTACTTCATCTGCAGTTCCAGCTACATTATCTATTCCAATTTCACTGGATACTTACCATCTGTCTTCTGCCTTGGTCTCCTACAAAAATCACCATTAAAGTGCTGAAGGGAAGTTTCTGTCCGATTTCTTGTACCTCTAGGCACCATCTGACTAACTGTGGCTTTAGCTATTTTTCAGGGGATCATAGTTGTAGAAGAGGGCATGACAATACCCTTATATTCTCTCCTATCAGATAGATCAGACACTGTGGAGGACTACTGTGGAGCTGCAGGAGGGTTTCTTTTTTTTCTTTTCCTTAAGTGATATGCTTGCTTGTGTTACTTAGACAGTGGTGTGTGCTGTCTGGATGTGATACAGGGCCTATGTAGAATCAGCTTTGCTGCAAGGACTTGCTGAACCTGTAGAATATAATTTGCATGTGTGCATGTATATATTTGCATAGGTAAGAGTGTCCTAGCAATATATTAGAAAGAGATAACCTCCTGTAAACTGTGAGCTGACAATTCTTGGTGTAGGGCTCCCAGCTAGGTCTTCAGCCTAACCCAACAGTCATGGTAGGTGTGACCTGCAGTCCTTCATTTTATTTGCAGACTCCTTCAGAAAAAAAAGAAGTTTTTGGTATAGGTAAGTAAAGCAAGTTTGCTTATCTGTATGATGGAACTTGCAGACTTTGAAGGTATCTCTACTTCAATTAGTGCCTTAAAAAAAATCTAAATTGAATCTGCAGAATACATGAAAAGTTACAATTCTAACACTAAGGGTCTTGCTGGGCTGTCTGTTAAGATCTCTTGGAGGCTGGGAGATTTATGTTACAATACATATTTCCTCTGCTGAAATCACAATTCTGTAATTTCTCATCAGTAATTAAAATGTACTCTTTGATTGTGCAGAGAAGCCAATAAGCTAACATTTGAATCTTGTTTTGTACGCAGAATTAAGGACCCCACACTAAGCTACCTATAAAGATTTACTGCTTGCTGTTTTTTAAAACAGTACCTTGATTCTAGCTTGCAAACAGGATTGTAGTTAACTGTTAGAAACCTGTGCTGCCTTGAAAATGGTCAGGATAAACCTTAATGCAAACAGCTACATTAAAGTACCTGGGAAAGAAAGTCATCAGAGGAAAGCATGGACTTGAGGCCTGTAATACTGGCAAGCAGAAAGCATTTCCCCTACAGAAATGACAATTCCATCTATTTAATAGTGCAGAAAATTACTGAGCATAAGCAGAATTTTTAAGACACAATTCTGAAATCATCAACAAGAATAAATGTTCTTCCTTCATAAGAACATTTTTCCTTTGATTAAAAAAAGTCTGCTAAGGCAAAGGAGCACTGAGCAGAAAGCTTATAGGTTCTAATCAAGGTAGACTGCAGTGAGCAATGAGCTGCCCTATAAAGTGAAGGAGAAACTGGTGAAAAATAAACCTGAGTGAGAGAGATGGATCTGTACCATGTCAGTTACTTCAATTAAATATTAACTATACCCACTTACTGTCAGTGCTTCAAACACTGCTCAGTATTGATCTCCATGCACTAACAAGAATATTTTTCTCTGAAGCTTAATAATCAGTGTTTTCCAGTGTCATCAGCTCTGTTTGGCTGTCAGCTTGGAGCAGGGAAACATGCTTTCTTCTTAACTAAACTAAGAGCTGGTGTAAGGAAATGAGGCCTGTGGTCTGAGAGGGCGTGGGTTTTGGTGGTTTTGCTTTGCTTTCTTTTTAAATTTGTAGAAGACCTCTGCTCTGGTCACTGTCAGATCATGTTACAAGTTGTGCTACTTTGGTGTTCAGAGACCTTGTTGAATTAAAACAAGCTTTTGGACTTTCCCCCTGTTTTTGGCTTATAAACAGCCATATATATATTTATATATAAATATCTGTCTTCAGTAGACTTAAAAAGTTTCCTTGTATATCTTATTGTTGATTTCTACCTTCTTCCTAAACAGAGCTTGATTTATGTCAAACAGAAGATTAAATATCTGGCAGGTGGTGGTGATTTTTCAAGTGTAACAAATTGATGACTGCATGTTGTACAATTTATTGAGTATAAATATTTATTTTTTGTTACTAATTGACCAGAAAAGAACTTCAGTACACATTTTAGCTGTTTATTTTATCAGTTATCGAATTGTATTTCATCCTTCCTTATGAAATGAACAAAACTGGATTTTTTTGCTTATCTTAAGTCACTTCCCTCTGTGATTGATAGATTGTTTTTGTAAATATAACCTACTTATGAACAGGACTTGTGTTATCTCTTAATGTAAATATACTGAAATAACCTCCATCTTATTCATTGCCATATTAGCAGCATAGATGGAATTGAGGCATGAACAGAATAAGGCAAAAGTCAACATTGAGCTGTACTGTTCCAGTTGCTGGATTCTGTGAATGCTTCAAAGTATCACCTGATCACCTGTAGTCTTTCATGCAAAAAGAGAAGAAATTATTTATCTTTACATCCTATATAGATTAAATATTTGCCAGTAGGAAACTCAGACAAATATATTGCAGATGTAGCTTTGCCTGTCTTCCTGCATTTTCATTCTTTGTTCCCTTACATGGATTTATTTCTGAACTGTGTTCTTTAATTATTCTGGATAATAATTTGTGGACTCCTCCTTCCTCTTATTTCAAGTACAGGAATTCATTATGCATCTGAAATGCTTACCAGCATGACATTTCTCATGCTGAGAACAGTTAAAAATTCATATTTTCCTGTCTTCTTCATCAGAACTTGCAACAGTATATTATGGATCAGGCTGATGAAGATCCAGCAGAAAAATTAGGTGGCTTAGTCTGCTTTTAGAAGAAGAAACCAATAATTTTTCTGTAACAATGTGGACACTTGGTATTGCTGTATAGCAACAGGAGGTTCAGGCTTCTCAATCTGCTGGCTCTTTTGGTTTTTGGGTTTAATTTTAAACCTTAGGAAGCTAAGGCTTGTTGCATTTTAAGAAAACTGTTAAGTGTAACTTCACAGTGTATTGTTCTTAAGAACTAAAGGCAATGAGTTTTAATTTGTTTTTCCTTTTAATTCAGTATGTGGAATATTGTCTGGCAGTCGACCTTTTGTGAATTTAATATGTAAAAAAGCATTTGTGCTGGCAGCCCAGGAAGAGGAAAGGGAAATTAGAGTGAGAGAGACCTGGTGTTGATTTCAATGTATAGTGTTCAAAAGTGATGGCCGAAACATGTCTGCAGTATTGCATGTAAATGTGAACTGTGATTCATTGTAGGCATTTTGTAGACATTTTTGTGGGTTTAAAAAAATGCATTCATTTCCAGTGTTAGCTAACAATTTCATTTAAACAATTTTGTGGTTTTTTGGTGGTGTGGTTTGGTTGGGGTTTTTTGGCTGCTAGCTTCTTGTAAGTGATTAAAACATAAACTGCTTGCTTAGCAGATATTTCTATCTTACAAATGCAGATTTTAAGAAGCTTGGGTTGTCTTTCTTGCCAAATGAGTAGCATCTGTTGTGATTCATTTGGCTTTAAGGTGTTGGGGGAAATGTTGTGCAAGCAAGCTCTTGGCTCATAGAATAATTTTCTGACTATAGTTTAGTGCCTTCATAGAGATGGTGTTTGATTTTGCACCTCTGCCTGTAAACTTTTGGATGGAGGGAAGAAAGAAAGAAAGAAAGAAAGAAAGGGATGTGGGGGATTTTTGGTGTTTTTTCATTTATTGTTGTTGTTTTTGTCAGGGAGCAGATGGTGTTTTAATGAATTGTAACTTAGTATAGCTGACCACCTGCAATCTGCACAGCGTGTTCTGCAGCAGGGCAGCCCAGACAGGGGAAATTGTGGAGGAGCAAAAAGTAATTGCTAAACAAGTTTCATGTGAAGTCTTAGAAAAGCACCTGAGTGAAGGAAGGTATGCATGTTATCAGGGTTTTACCTTTCAGTCTGAAAGCTCTCACTGAATCCTCACTCCCTTCTCCAGTGTCAAGGGTCCCAAGAGTTGAGTGGTGAGGGAGAAGAAATGATGAGGCATTTTTATTACCACTCACAGGTATAATAGGTACAGTTTTCCAACTCTGCTTAGCATCTGTCCTCTTCTTGTGACATAATGCTGCTGTTGCCATCAGTACTGAACAAAAGCCCACTTGAGCTCTAGCAGCCTTAGTTGCCATCCTGTTGCAGGGTCATGTTTGCTTGAAGTTTGTTCTGTGATTTAAAAAAAATACATTTATCTCCATATTTGTCTTGCTGTAGTCCTCTGTGATGGCCCTGTATCATTAACTGTTTTGGTTATAATTGTCTGACTCTTCTCAACATCTTTTCTCCATCCCAGCTTTATTCTATGTTCCTAAAAGTTTTATCTTTAGCCTCACGCACCTCTCTCATTTAAACATATAGCAGCATATTTGTTTTTTCTTCTTTGCTGCTGTCCTGCCTGTCTTAGCAATTCAGAAACCTAGCAGCATCCTTCTGTATTCTTGTGCTTTGTTTTACTTTCTCTGGAGAAAAATACAGGTTTTCACTGATGGAAGCTTGCATGATGCATGAATAGTTTGCAGTTGTGAAATTTTAGATGTCTCTACTTGAATCGCATGCATGACAGACTTTGCTACTTACCTTGCAAAGATCATGCTATTGTAACAGTGTGGGAGAAGCTGCAGTTCAGATGCCTATGTCAATGTTTCCTCCCTCCTCAAACAAATTACTGCAAGCGTAAGCTATAAAGCAAAATTAGTAACACTCCACTCCTCCCAGTACTGAGTCCAGGGAAGTATTATCAGCATAAGATTATTTGCTGTCACCAGTGCTTGTAGGAGCCCTACTGCTGATACTCTGGTGGAATGCAGTGGTATCAGTCTGCTCTCCATTACAGCCTTGGACTTTGTTTTCCTGAGTTAATGAGGATGACATATTATTGTGTCTTGGCTTCTGCTCCTCCTTCGTCACTGTTTCTGGTGTCTCATGCATCTTCTAGTTTGCAGCAAATGTTTTGCTGAGTAGCAAAGACAGTAGTTTTGATCTTCAGTCCTTCCGTATAAGGAATAGAAATGCTAGACTCCTATGGATTCTGATTTATGAGCATTACAAAGACAAGCTGGCATGCTCGGTGTCCTGGGAGCTAGTATTACGTACTTTGCTTGAGATGCATAATGAGGCTGACAGCTAGGAGAGGGATTTTAGCTGGGGAAGCATTGAAATTGCTGTTGAGGTGGTTCCTAAAGCTACTGACTTGCTAGTGATGGAGTCATTTTTCTACCCATAATGAAATGGGTAGCAACTATGATGGTGGTATGGGATTTGCTCAGTTTGCCCTTCAGTCTGCTTCTGGCATGTGTGGCAGAAGACATAAGAGTTGTAGCAATGGGATATAGCATACTTTGCTTTTTTCAACTCCTGCTAAAATTTTAGGAAGAGAGGGAATTGGAAGTCAAAGCAATATATGTACTTGGATTCATGTTACTTATGTTTTCCAGGAGTGAGTGGTAGTTCATTCCTGTGAAGCTTGTGCTGTGCATGCCATGATGTGAACAGTCATCTTCCAGACAAAAGTGACTGCTTTTGCGGGGTTCTGCATGGAAAGTGTGTTGCTGACAGACTAGACCTGTATTTTAGCATGAAATTGAGATATTTTCTGTGCAGGCAATTACTTTCTGAAAGTGCCTCAATTTCAAGTAAAGTAAAAGTCCAGATGTACACCTGCACTAGAACAGCATTTTCTAGTCAGAAATACGAGATTACTATGGAAAACTTGGTTTTTCTTTTGGTAATCTGAAACAAAATGTCTGAGTGTTCTCAAATCTCATACATGGGAGCAGTTTATTGTAGATCTCTGTTTTAAGGATGCTCTCACCTGTGGTAACTTATCATTTTTGTTTGACTGGTGTTATGGTACATTTCTTTAGTCATCTGAGAAGGTTGCTTTTCAAATTAAAGCAGTTTGTATACTTTCTTACTGTGTGTGGTATGTTGTGGAAATGCCTCAGCTGAAGATTCTTGAAGCATCCTTAGATATTCCCTGTATTGCAGTCCTTAGCTGCAGGTTAGGGCAGGGAGGTGAGCTCTGTGAAATACTGCCATCTACAGCCCTGCCAAGGGTAACCGAGCAGCATCGAGAGAACTCCTTGGAAGTTATAAGGCATGAAATGTGACATGAAGATGATTCTGACTTTCTGCCACTTCACAAAGGACCTGTTTTCAAAATGAAGAGCTAATTTAAGCTTGTTGAAATACTGGAACAGACGCCTGTTAAGCAGATTTATTGTGTATATTTTAAAATAAATTCTAAAAATGGGGAAGAAAAAGTAATTAATGCCACTCTGAACTGCAATAGTGAATGAAGTTATACTAAAATATAACACTGGAATATATTACTGGAAACAAAATTTTGATGTTAAAACTGAGTAGCAACTATAAAATGGTACTCCTCAGCTCAGATTCAGTGGAAAATCAGAAATCACTTTACCTGCTTTTCCTTCTGTTGCAGTAAAGTTATGAGAAGAAACGTCATCACAGAGTCACATGCATCTAAATTTCATAGAAAGTAGACTTTTTTTTTTGTAAGAGGAAATATCTATGATGTAGGAAAGAAGTTAGAAAGAAAAATGAGAATTTTATCTCCTTCTGCCTGTCTAGTTGTTCTGCTAATTTCAAAATGGCAGACATAAAAAAAGCGGGTTGGGTGGTATAAATTATAAGTAGGTTTCCTTGTCAGTAGTCAATCTAAAAGGCAGAATGAATGAGAGACAGAGAAGTTAAGCTCTTTGAATGGGAACTGTACTGTACAATTAATATCTGTTGTTAAAGATAGCATGAAAAAGCACAATCAGATTTCATAGCCCACCTAGATCATCTTTATCTTTTTTCTCTGTGGCTGTTTTTTTGTTAAACCTTCAATTTTGCCTTCATAAACGTTAAAGGTTTCAGGATCTTCATGAAGAATTGAAGAATTTTTCAGTTCTTGTTAAAATGTGATTTATTTTTTATTTACTAAAACAGTTAACAGATCCTTGAAGGTGTCTAAGGAGACAACTGTGCTATGCTTTTTTTTTTTTTTTTTTTTTGATTGAATGCTGTTCTCCAGTCCCAAAGTATACAGACTGCTTAGCATTTTAATTGGTTTTCAAGATGAATTCAGGTTTAATGTTCAAGGCCAAGGCAGGGTTAGAAGGTTAATTATACTTATCAACATTTGGGAACAGTCAATTCTCATTGTATGTGAAGTGTTGGCATAGTGCTTTTCTCTTGGGGGGAAATTGCTTATTACTTCATGCTGTAACTGGAATGTTTGTGTGCTTATCTTGGTTAGGTGGTTTTGATGGGTGTCTCAGATTGTTTACAGTTTGGTGCTTATAAATGGCTTTGAAATATCTAGCTGGCTATTCACTTTTAATCTGAATTTTATTAAGTTAATAGCATTCTTAGAGTTACAAGCCCTAATTTCATATTGCTTGTCTGTTTCAGACAATTTGGATGTGAAAAAGCTGAAGTTGTGAATTTCACAGACTTTTTAGAAGCCGTCATGGGAGTGTAAAATGTGCCACTGTATTAAGAACTACTGGCATATGGTATTTTTTCTCAGGTTGTGATCATCAAAAAGAGATACTGATCCTTCTCTGAATTCTGTTAAAGGCTGCAAAATGAAGGAACAAAATCCTTTCTCATGCAAAAGATTATGCCAAGCTGGTTTTTAGATTAGAGGCTCTGCATGCTTGTTGCTGTCATTAAAATCAATATTATTTGGGCTTTAGCTCTAAAATTTCAGAAAAAAGAACCCCAAACCAATAAATTTTCACTCTGCTACATGTTCATTATAAGATTTCTTGGACAAATCATAGTTTTTAAAAGTTAAAAACTCTAGTTGTAACTACACTGTACCTGCTGAAGTTGACTGGTTTGTGTCTGTGACAGCTGTTTATGGGTACTTGGTTAGTAATGGATTGCAAGTGCGGGACACAAGGTTCCTTCAGCTGCCCCTTTTTGCATTGCACATGGTTGGAGGCATGTGCTGGCAGTTACTCTTACAGCTGCTCCTGCAGGGAGTCTACATGGGTACCTGCACTTTGCTTCCTTCTGACTTCTCAGTGCAGTGTATGAAAGTGAGCGTCAGAGATGGAATGTGCCCCAGGAGCACACTCTTACACTGTGGGTAGGTTGAGACATGCATTTTTGTCCAGTTACAGCTTCTGAGCTATTGCTGCCTGGCTCCATTGACTTGGTGAAGCATGGAAATTAGTGTTTCATTCTTTTCTTACACATTAGACTTGGAAATACATGTGTAAGCTGCCTTCAAGGGAATAAAATGTGTAACACTATACATAGAGGTGTAGTTAACTGCTTTGGCAGAGATACAGGGTATTGAATTGCTTTATGCTAATATTATCTTGGTAGTAAAGCTTGTGTTATCTTGGTATAGTGTGTGATTTTAAATATGAGAGTAAATTATAAAATGCTGTTAACTGATAATTCTTGTCAGTTTGGGGGACTATATTGGAATATTGTAATGCTGTGAAAGGGAAGGATGTAGGTTTTTTACTTTAAAAAAAGAAATACGTTCCCTCTTGGAACTATTCTTTCCCTTATTTATCATCAAAATAACTGAATTTTTTTGAGCTTATAAGTATTGTATCCTTCCTTCCCAGCATTTGTGTCTATCTTCTGCATCCCTGAACTATGTGATGGCTCTTGGCCCTTAACTACCTCCTTTAGCTAGCTGATTATTGAGGGGATGGATAGAGGATGGTGGGGAGAGAGGATTCAAATTTCCTATCACACAGTTCCTATGGGATTGCACAGCTGAGAGGATTGTATTCACTTTAAATCAGGTGCTCAAGCTATCTGATGGCCCCATTAAACCATTTTAGGGGAAAGAGAGTTCCCAGTACTTGAGTAGACTGGGTGGAAAAGCAGGAGGAGGTTCCTTGTCCATTAAATATTTGTTTAGCCTTGAACAGAATAATGCTTTGCTTAGGATTTAATTTTTTTCTCTCTTTGTTTTCTTCTCCGAAGCATTTCAAAGAATTTCCAAGGAAGTGTCAAGACTTTGTTTTCCTGTCTGTGCTTACCACCACTCCCTGGTTGTCAAGGAACAGAACCCTTTATCCCAACGGTGACATGTTCTCAATTGATTGAAGCAGAAAAAATAGAATCTTCTATATTGGTCCCTGAAGCAGAACATTAAAAGTACCTTCACAATATGTGGTTCTTGCTATGAAAAGTCTTGGTGTCTCCTTGCAGTACTGGGAGCAGAAAGCATTCTGCTCTTCAGAAATGGGATAGTTTTGCGAACAAATATGTTTAATTTCTGTTCTTGAGGGCTGGCTTTAATGTGTGAAAGGCTTGACTTGTATTTTCATCTCTGTCAAAAATAATTTTTATATAAGTTCCTTGTTTGTTGCAAATAGTGTGAGCAGTGGCCTGACTTATATTAGGCAGTGATATTGACCTGATTTCTGAGGGCTATGAATTGCAGATAAGTTGTCACTTGATGATGCTTGTGATTCGTCCGCAGCTGTTTGTTGTGGCAGGCCAGGTGCTTCTCATTGCCCAAAGAAATGTCATAGAGGAGCTTGTCATTTGTTAAATAGAACTGGGTAGGTAAACAAGAGGTTATTTGTTAGGTCACTTGCCAAGTCTGCAATGCAATAATGTTGTACAGTTCCTGTGGATCAGGCTATATAGTTTAAGTATTATTGGTTCATCCTATTAAACTAAAAGCTATGCAAGATTGTTGCAGCAGTTCCAAATCAAAGTTGATCAGCAATTACTCAGTAGCTTCAGAAGACAAGCTTGGCTGTTTGGTGCTAAAAACACTAGTTCTTGTTAAGCCTGTATGAAGTCTATTTGTAATATTTTTCTCCTGTATTTAAAAAAACCGCACAGAACAACAGTAAAAACCTCCCAAAAAAACTCCAACTTTCATCTCTAGGATCCCCCCAAAAACCTCACAAACCATAAACAAACACAAATAAAAAACCAATCCTGCCAAAAAACCTACAAAAGATCCTGAATTGTGATCAGGTAGAACAGCGCTGACATCTCAAAAGCAAAGTTGGGTTCATCAGCTCGTTTTACTTCAGAGTGAAAAAAACCAAACTTGGCGTAACCAATGGAAATCTAAATTAGACTTTCTAAAGCTTTTTAATAAACCATGATGTGTAAACCAGATACTATTGCTGCCTGTTTGAACCTGCTGCTGCTTTAAGTTAGGATTTCTAGGGTTTTACCTATTGCAGTAGGTTACTCTGACCTTTTGTTCTTAAATTCTTGTACAGATATCCTGTATCTTAAACTTGGATAAACTACCTTCTAGCACTTGCCAAAAGAAATTGAAATAAAGGCCATTTATTATGTCATCAACTCTGTTTTATTATGAAGAAGAGACACTGCTGCTAAAATAAGAAAATTAAATTGTATGTCAGAATAAACACAAGGTTCCTGTTTGAAATATCTGCATTTAAGCCTGCAGAAAGCCCATTTTTTAGAAACCTCCCACACAGCATAACTGTATTACAGCCAACACAGCTCAACTGAAACTTGTTTGTCTGGGTTAAGACTTGTTTCATATTTTTATTCTTGGAACTTGAATTGATTTTTCTATTTTATTTATTTCAGTTTAGAGCAGAAATTAGGATTGTAGTTACTCTCTTAACTGAGTTCCTGTGAAGTGTATTCATGATGCTCATTTTAGAGGTAATCTCAGTTCTTACTTTGCTGAAACAGCCATTGGTGTACAGAAAAGGGGTTGTGTACTGGTAGGTCTTTGGGAGATCTGACACTTAGCATGTCCTTCAATAACTATGAGCATTTAAAAGAGGCCCTAAGGTCTCTTTCACCCTTGAAAATAGGTTGGGCATTCTTTTCAGTTCTCAGTGGTGGCAAAATACATCGTTTGAAGGAAGGACTAAGAACCTAGTAGAGCTGCCATTAGAAAATTGGTCTTTGCACTGGAGGTATGTTATTCATTGAATGGAAAATCTTACAGATTCATTTAGGAAGTCGGCTGCAATAGCACCTGATGTGGCAGTGAGCTGTCTGTGTGCGCCTATTTGTCCAAGCAAAATCACTGCAGCTTCTGAGATACAGAAACGTTGTGGTAGTTTAAGCTGACGTTTTTACTTTATTTGCAGCATAAATAAAAGCACTCACCGAGTCACATATAGCTTATCTAGCAGTTAATAGTTCATTGATCTGTAATAGTATGATTACTTGAAATAGTTTATAAATACTCTCAGAATAGCTTACTGAAACTTTATTCTTTATGAAGTAGATGGTATTCTTGACCTGAAGATGAGATTTAAAATATTTCTGTATTGGTGATCTCATTATAACTAAAATGTTTAGATACATCATTTGCTGTACTAAAGTAGACTTTTAAGGGCCTCTTATTGAAGCTTTTCTGCACAATGAATTAATTCTTATATTTGCAAAATGTTTTTCATAGTCCTGTTTTGTTTTGGAAAGTTCCATGCAGAAGAAATCCAGGTCTATTTGCTCTCGCAGGAAGGCGACTGATTCCATTTTGGCATCAGCATCAGAAGGGTTTGTTCTGCTACCTATCCATCTTGTCTGTGGAAACCTCTCTGCTGACTTATCTTACTTAATCATTTCAGAAAAACCTCTAACAACAACTTTGCTTTTCCTTTTGCCTTGGCATGATTCCCTTCATTTCCTGGAGCTGTTTCCAGGTGGTGTTGGGGGAGTCTGTAGCTGTAACACAGTGCATGCTTACCCAGGCTGTTTTGGTTGGAGTGGAGGTGAGTGAAGAGGTGTCCCTTGGCTGTTTGTCACCCCTGCAGTGCCAGGCCTGCAGAAGTCCCATGACCTAGCTCAGTTTAAATGATTCACATTTTGTGAGTGTCTGTTTAAAATAATTTGTGATAGTGGGGATTCCTCTTGACAGAAGAGGGTTAGGGAGCACCTGCACAGACAGGTCCGCAGGCAGTTCAGAAAAACCTCAGCCTCAGTGGGGTAAAAGGTGGTAAGGACCAGGTGTGGAGGACTGGTAATCTCCTAATCCCTTCCAGCTGTCTTTAGCAGAGTGTGTCACACTGCCTCTTCATACAGCTGCCAAAATGGGAGATGAGAAAGACAGAGAGTACCATGTGAGTGACTATTATTAGTAACTTTACAGATGTAGAAGAAAATCACAGGTTGGGGTTCTGAAAGGAATATGTCTTGCCATGCCTCTAACCACTTAGTTTTAGTCCATCCTTTTTTCTTCACAATCAAGACTTTCAGTGGCCAATTTAACCTTGTATGGTTGTGTATGATGCCCACTTTGTTATTTTGCTGGTTAATACTGCATCAAAGTAACAAAAAAAAAAAGTATGTAAAAATACAATGCTAGATTTGATGTAAGGTTTGAATAAAATCTTTGCCTACTTCACAATGAAACAAACAAAAAAAATCATCTGAATATTTTATGAAGCTTCATAGGTTCTCTCTTAAATGAACAAAATCAATGGTTTATTGCCTCTCTTATTTTTATGCTCCAAAGTTAGACTAAGCCCTAGGTAAAAATGGCTCATGGAGGCGAAGTGTATAATGCTGCAGGTAACTAGACACCTTTAAGTGAAGAAAGAGACATTTTTACCATTAAGACCAACAACTCGTTTGAGTCATGGGAACAGTCTTGCAGATTACTTATCATGAAGACCTGGATAAGTTTGAGAGCTTTGAAGTGTATTTAAATGGCAAAGGGCTCCAGAACCCTAGGAACTTGAGCTTTTAGAGAGAATGTTGGGATTTAGTACTTGTATGTGAATCTTACCATGTTTTCTGTACTCCTTCATTTTTTTCAGGACAAATTTGCTTGTGGAACCCAGTTTAAGGTAGTAATAATGGAAGTTGCAGTGGGTATTCAGGAGTTTGTTATGCTTTCCTTGGCCTTCATTGCCATCTAACTCTCTCAAAAGATAGCTGAGGTATCTGGACTGTGCCAGGTTTTTTCCAGATGAGAGATGTTTTCAAGTCCTGTTCTTAAACATTTCAGCTTTCCTGGGTTTTTTTGGTGGTTTGGTATTTGATATTTTTTTCCCTTCTGAAAACAGCAATACAGAAACAGAGGAAACAGCTTGCTCTGCATGTGGACTATTTATTCAGGAAATGAGAAAGCAGGTGATGAAACTCAGGGTGGAAGGAAGTAGGGTAGATTTGGTACCTGATAGTATTAAGTGATCACAGTGTACTTGGGGAACTTGAGGCAGTTGTTGATTCTGATGTGTTTATATTTGTAGCAGACTTTTGAGCATTCAGACATTGCAATTTAGAGTTAATGTAACTATGCAGCTTGTCATCTATGACTTCTATATAATTACTGGTTTTGTCAAGCTCTCCTGTTTGGACTGACTTCACAGTAGTAGGAATTGAACCTAGAGATTTTCTCAGCCCTCAGATTTCTCTTCTAGAATTGCAGAATACAACCAGTTCTTAGTTCTTCCGAGTTCTTGTTAGTTAAGAATGTTAGTTTGAGAGTTGAGAAAAACTTTATTTTTTTGTTTACCAGATCTTTTACTGATTTTTTTTGACCCTGTTGCTTCTCCTCCATTTTTACCAGTAACTCTGCTTCAGTTCCTGCTTTCTTGGAACTGATCTCAACAAACACAACGTACTTGGCATGCAGTGGCACTGTGTCATGTGCAAGAAGCTGGCGTGATCTGTGGGTTGATAATGAAGTGTACTTGGTGTGCAGGCTTGTTAGCTGAGCAAGATGATCTGTGGCCTTGTGCTACAACCAGAAGGCTTCTCTTCCTCTGGTGCACTGTATTCAAAGAGCCTTGAGAGTAAGACATGCTACCTCTATTACCTTCTGTGCTATTGTTGCTCCCCTGCTGCATGGAGCAAAGTAAAAGTGCCTTCAGCAGTCAAAGGACAGCCTGAAAGACACTTAGATTTTTTGAGAGCCTTGGTTTGATGACCCTAGTTAGATTTAGGGTACAGATTTCCTTTAATCTCTTAAAACTGATCCTGTACCTCTTAGGAGTTATAGGTAACTATAACCATTATAGTTAGATCTCAGTATCTAGGAAACTTGTTCTTTTTGGTTTGTTTTAGCACTTAGATACCTTTGTCAAGATTGTTACCTTAAACTTCCTTGTGGACCTTATAGAGCTGCTTACCTGGAGTTCACCTGGTTGTCCTGACAGAGAGCTGAACATGAGTCAGTAACATGTCCTTGCCATAAAGAAGATGCATGGTGTTCATGAATGCTTCAGACAAAGCATTGCCAGCAGGTTGAGAGTAGCGATCCTTCCTCTCTACTCAGCGCTGCTGAGTTCAGAGCTGGGTGAATGGGTACAGACAGGGTGAATGGCAACATCAGTGTTGGGTACAGTTCAGGGCTGCTGAGTACAAGGGGGATGTGGATGTACTGGAGAGAGTCTAGTGAAGGGCTGTGAAGATTATTAAAGGCCTGGATCATCTCTTGTGTGAGGAAAGGCTGGAAGAGCTGGGTCTGTTTAGCCTGGAGAAGAGAAGGCTCAGGGTGAACTCATCAATGTGTATGAATACCTGAAGTGAGGGTATAAAAGTGACAAATACAAGTTCTTTCTAGTGGTGCTCAGCGATACGAGAGGCAGTGGGCACAAACAGAAATACGGGAAGTTCCATCCCAGCATCAGGAACACTTTTTAACTTCGAAGGGCGACCAAGCACTGGCATGGGTTGGCCAGGGGGTTTGTGTAGTCCTTATCCTTGGAGATATTCCAAAGCTGCCTGGACATCCTTCTGCAAAACGGGGCTTGAGCAAGATGACTTTCAGAGGTCTTTTCCTACCTGGACCATTCTCTGATTCCCTGTGACATAGCATTTCTTTGGTGCTGTTGTGACTCTGCTTTCCAGCAAAGACCTAGGTAAGTTTTTATCCTTCTTGACATCAATGTAAACAACTAGTTTTCTCCTAGTGTGCCTTGCCTTTGCTTGCTGCCACATTGATGTTTAAAGTCAATGTATTGTTATGCTTGTGTCATCCTAAAAAAAAATTACAGTATAATCTTATCTGATACTCATCTTGGGCAATTTAAATGCTTCTACTTCTTTTAGGCTTTAGGGAAAGAAGGAAGGCATCCAGCAGAGCTTAGGTCAATTTGGAGGGCAGAGCCCAGGACAACACTTCTTCTCTGGAATGGCTGGGAACTGCTGCCTCAGGAGGCAGCAGCCATTTCACAGCAGCCAGTGGCAGGTCACGGTGAGGCTGGGCCTTGTCTCGAGGTTTGGTGCTGGAGTGCAGGAGGGTGCTGTGGTACTGTAACTGATCACTAAACAGTACCGCAGTGTGCCTGCCCCATCTAGGGATCCTAGGTGGTAGTCCTTAGGAAGAAAGCTAAAACCTGCCTATATAATACAGTATGCAGCTGTTCAAGTAACTTGGTCCATTGACTAAAAAGAAAATGTATTAGTGTCAGGAGTCATCTCTACCAGTTGTACTTTGTGGCTACACCTTGGCTGAAATTCAGGAATATGTGTGGGGACAGTGGGGACTCTTGATGAAACTCTCCAGATTTAGTAAAGTGTTTGAACTGAAGGTAATCTTGTGTGGTAGAAGGGGAGGGAGAATCCTTTTGTGAACTGGATTATGATTTAATGTTATAAATATACCACCAATAGGGTATTACTGCCACAGTGTCAGGGCTAAACTCTCTTCTGCCTAGAACAAATATCATGTTTGGTGATGAGCTCTTGTTATGCTGGCAGAAAAAGGGCCTTGCATTGCCTAATAACCCCTTTATCTAGTTAAACATACCCTGCAATAACAGCTTATGTAATCTGGTTAACACAGAGAATATGTAAGTCAATGCAGAACACTGCCATATCCACTTCACTGATCTCTGTAGGACTGAACAAAAGCTTGCTACCACAGTTTCTCTCATGGCCAAGGCACCTAAGTTTTGCTGCCTTTGATCTGTGGTTCGTGTAACTATATCTAAGATAATATTGGGTAACAGCATAGTACTGAGACATCCGGTTTATGGATTTTGAAATCATTTTTTTTAATGCTGGGAGTTGTCTTCTTACCTCTTCCCATAGGACTTTTCAGCATGCATGTGTGTAGATAATTAGAAAAGATCCTGTACATGCAGAGTAGTAGCTTTCATTGATGCATACTTTTCTTACCTTCTGTGGGAGACCTAAGGAGGATTTTCCTATTCTCAAGGTGCAATGAACTGAAAACCAAATTGTTACAAAAACTACCAATAGCTGAAGCAATCTGTTAAAAACATTGAACCACAGAATGGTTTGGGTTGGTAAGGCCCTTAAAAATGATCTAGCTCCAAAATCCAGGCCATGGGCAGGGATATCTTCCGCTAGACCAGGTTGCTTGAAGCCCCACCCAACCTGACCTTGAACACTTCCAGGGATGGGGCATCCACAGCTGCTCTGAGAAGCCTGTTGCAGTGCCTCACCACCCTCACAGTAAATAACTTCTTTCTAATATCTAATATAAAATATAAACATTGTGAAAGCAAAGTAAATTTGTGAATGACCTGGTGGACTGACTTGCTGACTGTGGTTCTTTTGATGCAGCCCAGAATACATTGGCTTTCTGGGCTGCAAGTTGATGTTGCTGGGTCACGTCTAGTTTTCATCCACCAGTATCCCCAATTCCTTTTCCTCAGGAATTCTTTCTCCACCCGGCCTTGGGTATTTGTGCTTGCAAGTGTTTGTCCTGGGGATAGCCCCAGCTCAGGTGCAGGACCTTGCACCTGGCCTTGTTGAACTGATGTCCTGAGGTTCACACAGACCCAGCTCTGAAGTGTGCCAGGGTCCTCTGGATGGCACCCCTTCCCTCCAGCTTGTCAGCTGCACCACACAGTTTGGTGTCATCTGTCAGCAAAAATAAGATGGACTACAAGTGTTAACAGGACAGGTTATGGATTGTGTGATAAGAGGAAAATATTTCCCTTCTGCTTTGAAGATACATTTTTGACTTGTTCAACCTTCTTCACAGTTAGAGAGAAAGAGCTTATTTTGTGGCAGGATTTGTCTGATTGTTAATACCTTTGTGTGTGCCTGATTGTATCCAATGTCTATAAAGGAAAAATAGCTAACTAGCTGGCTGTCATTATAGAGTTATTTTCAAATAATTTCATTTTGCGTGTACCCTTCTGAACACTTAAGCTTTTAAGAATTAAGATTTTGAAGGAGCATTTGTTAATTAAAACCTCAAGCTGACCAAACTGCAAACGCTTGTGAATGTAACTGAGAGCAGCAAAAGTATGTCATGAACATTCCCCAAAAGCTAGAAAAACCCCTAGATCGATAAAAGGATACCTTTGGGGTTGTATCTTCAAATCTAATGGTTGGATTAGCTAAAGTAGAAAAGACCTTGCTTGCTTGTGGAAGCACCCTTCATTATAACCTGGCTGCATTTGCAAGTAAGAAAATTCCCCTTCCATACATTGGTTGGAAAATTGTTTCAAAGCCTTGGCGCTCAGATGGTTAGAAGCATTCTGTAATTTTCAAAATAAATCTGTTCTCCAATTTCATACTTACTTGACTCTTTGGCAATATCCTTTTGCTGAGAGAGCCCTTTTCCTTCCTTTGTATTTTTTTTGGCATATAACAGAAGCAATATTGTTCACTTTCAGCCTTCATTTTGCCAAGAAAAATAAAGCAAGCTGGCTGTCTACTCATAAGCTAAACAGCTTGGGGAGGGTAGTCCTTAACCATTTCTGCACCTGTTTTACTGTTTAAACATGAGCAGGTAGAATTTTTTCCTTCCTTTTCCCAGAAAACTTCTCTGCAGCCTTTGGGAGCATGCTGGATTGAGTCTTTGGGACTACAAGTGGTCATGAATGCTAAGAATTAGACCATAGGGTACCTGTCTGATGGCCCTGCTCTTGAGACTAAAGGAAGGCTGTAGTCATGTGAGCAGATGGAGGAGCAGAATACACCAGGAGCATTGACATTAAAAAGTAAGAGTTAAAAAATGTTAAATATAAAAATGGGTTTAAAGTGTTTTACACTGAATGTTCCTGTCAGCAAAGATCTGTTCGTTCAGATAACTTGAGTATGGTTACAAGTTTGTGTAACTAAAAAAAGCTGAAAAACTGCTTTAAATAGCAGTGCTCACATCTGTTTGTAATGTCACTCATTTTTCATCCTATTTAAAAGAGTTTGGTGTTTCTGCAAATTGAATATGCATGCAGTCTGGTGTTGCTGAATTTCCTGCTAATAAGAGAACCTAAAATGGGTGTGTGGGAGAGAGATGACAAGCAACAGACATCGAAATCATCACCCAGGTCTGCATCTTATGTTTGGGTGTGAAAGGTAAGGGTCGCAGTGCCTGCTGCTCTGGGAAACGGAGCTTTAGGGTGAATTCTTCTTTCTATGGTAATGGCATCTTTCCTTTTATTAATGCAAATTAATAACTTGTAGTCATCTCCTTTCAAATGTCTACTGTTTCTAATTTACATCAGAGCATCTAGCCACGCTTCCCAATTATGTGCCACTTCAGTTAATCACTCAGGTGCTTGAAAAAGGTCCTCCTCAGTTCATTGGACTAAGTCACAGAAAACTTTTAACTTTGCAATTTTGTTAGCACACAGTTTTGTTAAACTATTTTAAATGGTTACTTTTGTGGTTTACTGGCATATGTTATAGTAATTATCTATGGTGTATTAATACTCTATGTTTTTTCCTGAGGGAAAATTCTAACTTGCTTGACATAATACAAACCCAAAACCCAATTATAATAAAACATGGAAAGCAGTAGAATAAATGGTTATTCTTTTTAGTGAGATTTCTTTTCATGAGTGTCTATTTCCTGAGACAGACCTTGAACCAGAAGATCCTGTGTATTCTGGTTATCTGTTTGCCTTTCTCCCATACTCCTGCATTCAGGATGTTCCTCAGGTTCCCTGGAGGGACTGTGATGTGTCTTCCCACCTCACCCTTGTGTCTTCACATAATCTGTTTTTACTAAAATTTGCCATTAGCTTGATGCATAGATTAAGCACAATATGCAAACATTCTAGCGTAAAAAAAAAAAATCACCATCTCCGTGCTACCGCTGCTCTTGCACAAGTGTTGGTTTAGCAATTGAGTTTGTAATTTAGCTGCTTCCTGTCCCCTCACCCCACCCAAGACCAAAGGAAAGAAGAAAATTGTCCTTGGGCTAATTCTATGATGAAGCACTTGCTGTGGCTGGCGGGAAGGGCAGAGTGAGTGCGGCTCTGTGGAGGGTGGGAGCACAGGGTTTTGTCCCTGTGCGATACCGACTGCGCTGATCCGAACAGGTAAGCACAGCCTCCTCATCCCCTGCTGTCCTGTTGGATGGAAGTCTTGGACAGAGAGCAAAGGGCTGTAGCTGGACATCTCAGTAGGCACCCAGTTTGATCTTCTCCTCTCCTGAAACTTGCTTAACAAATCAATGGTTAAAGCACTTTTTTTCCACCAAGTTTTGGTTGATTCCAGAGTGTGTGCTGGTCTCGCTAATGACTTTAAATATGCTGTGAATACTAAGATTCATTGTAGGTTTCATTCTCTTGCAAAAAAATGTAAATAGGAAATGCCTAGAGAATGAGGCATTGCTTTCTCACTGTGTGTGGTGACCCCCAGATGAGTGCCCGCTGTGCCACAGAGGGTGCTGGCTTGCACATATTATTTAATTTTTGTGTCTTGGTTTCACAGAGCAATACATAGCTGTTTCTGGAGTTATGCTGGGAAACCCTCAACTCTGGCTGCTCCAGAATAGCTTTGTTTTGTACCCAAACAGTTAGTGTACACATTCTTGTGGGGTGGGAGTGGTGTGCTGCTGGGAACTCTGGAACAACGGGAAATACAGGGCAAAACCTGTGTGTTTCTTTTTTTTTTNCTCTTCCTTATTTGCAGAAGTAAGTGCTTGCCTCTGTGAGTAGTTTTTGTTTTGGCCATTTTATCTGAAACTATTCTCTCCATTCCTAAGCTGATTTTTCTGGGTAAATGTTCATATTTTGCAGGGTACTGTAAAACACAGAGGTTGTTACCATATGAGACTATTTAGCCTCTTAAAACAGAGGGAGGGGAAAGTGTAGCTCACTACTGCATTTCAGCCCTTGGAATTAAATTATTACATTTTTCTTTTCCTCTCTAGGATCTTGAGTAGCAAGATGGAAGAACTCTGAGAGAGACAGAGAACAGGCCCTTGCAACATGGAGAACGTTCTGGTTGATGGGGAGCTTGATAGAAATTCAGTGAGTAACTTAAGTGTGCCTTTCTGTAATGAGATGAATGTGAAGATGCTTTTGCAGGGAGAGGGTTAAATGACTTCAATCTGTGCATTTTCCATTTGAATTGATACTTTTCTGGTGAATGTGTTTGGAATAGTATGTAGTATCATGTATCATTTACTAGATTCTCATGGCAGGAGGGCTGAATGTCAAAAAACTTTCAGATTTTGGATTTGATTTTTGGATTTTGTCTCAGAGTCCCAAAGGCAAAACGTATTCCTCTCAGTCTAACTGGCACTTTGCTAGTTAGTGACTATGGACAATAGAAAAAATAATATAGTTCTTGGTGGAATTAGGAGCAGAAAAGACAGAAGGAGTGATAATTATATGTTATCAGAGTAATCTGAGGTGTAAGAGTTGATAATCTGTACTGGTAATAAAATTTCTGAGGCAATGAAGCTCTTTCTAAGCACAATTTAAAAACAGGAAAGGCTAGTGTGTACTATCGTGCTTCATCATCATCATAAATGATGAAATTATTTAAGAGTTTAGTTTTTCCACAAGCTCTGTCATGTAGAAGCACTTTAATAGCTGAAGCAGGAAATGTTTTATAGTTTCCAAAGCACTGCCTCCCAAAGGCAAAATAGGATGTGTTTTTCTGTAACTGAGGTGAAGGTCAAATTTAATACCTCATTACTGATGAACTTTTTCTGTAGTACTGAACTACTGCATGGAGCTATTAACTTGACCAAGTGTTTTATTACTGTTTTTATCATAAGTGGTGAGTTTGGAGACAAACTGTTTTGCAGAGCGTTAAGAAATTTCTTGGCTTTTTTCTGTAATGAACAAATTCATTGGTTTGCTCATGGCCCATGCATTTATATCCCAGATGCAGAATACTTATGAGTATCAACTGCCAACTGTGCAGTAGGGTATTATAATTTTTTTTAAAAAATCCTGTCAGTTCAGTTGCTGTGCTCCTTCTTTCCTCAAAATATATAAAAAAGTACCAGTTTACAAAACACTTCAAAGTAATGTAAGATGTGCTACTTTTCTTTTTGTGACATGCCTTCAGAATAGCATGATCTTAAGAAGGTACCTCAAAATGAGTCTCTGTTTTACCAAGACTCCTTTAGAAGCATGCTAAGTGTAAGGATAGATTGCCTTTCATCCTATGTGCTTCTGAAGTGTCATCTCAGAATAATTTTTTTTAACTGATGGTGTATTGTAATAGGCTAGTCTAAGCATTTCTTATCAAAATATCAGCCAGTGGGGTAATTGTCTAAATTGCAGTTACAATATCAAGTTTTGTGTGTTGCACTGCAGGTGTTAAAAACATTTTTGAAAGCTTATTTGGTAGTCTAACATACAGCCTACTGTACATCATAGTAAAAGAAGTGAAAATTAAATATTAAAAATCCCATATGTATTTTAAGAGAGATTGACCCAGTAGTTTTGAAGACCTTTAGTCAATGCAAATTCTGACACTTCCCAGAAATTTAATTTTTTTGAAATCATGTTTAAAATTTTTCAGTATTCCAGACTTTTAGGTGCAAAACCTGTTTGTTTGGTTTTTTTTTTAAGTTCCATTGTCATGATAAAATTAATGAAATACATGTGTTGTAATGTGCAATAAGGAATACTGATCAAATTTTTTTCTCCACTTTTAAGTCCTTTGTGATGTTTCTAGGAGGTATCTGAAAAAACCTTTTTTACAAGTGTTAGCTTTCTAATTTGCTTTTTTGGCTGGCTTATTAAAGAACAAAAGATGAGGAGATCACAGGCCTTAATGCTGTGCTTTTTCCTTTCCAGAATCAGTATCAGAGAAAAGTCTTATATTAAATGCTCTTCCTGTCTAACAATTAGGTTGATTCCTACTGAATATAAATTTGAAGACAAAGGCTGTGACAGCTCAGCAAACTATTTTTGTAGTCTAACACCATTAAAACAGTGCAAAATAATAGATGCTCTGAGTTCTTGTTTGAGAACAGTTTTTGTCTACTTTTCTATAAAATAATAATTTAATCAAGTCTCACTTCCCCAAAACTTAGGACATTACATGGAAATGTATAGTATAAACCATTATTTTTTGAAATATTTTTTTAGTAATTTTTAGACGCTTCTAATTTTTGCTAAGACATGCATTTAATAAATAATTTGCCTGTGATGTAACATGTACAGTCAGTGTCAGTCCTTGTTACTTAATACATCAACAGACATAAAAGTACCTTTTTTCCTTGAAGCATTGAATCTTTTTTATTGATCAGATTTGTAGGTTGGGTCAGTGGTCCTGAATTTAATCTAACTGGATTAATGTCAATGGTTTACACGTATCAAGAGACTGCCTTCAGGGAAAGTCTGTCTTCAGCAAGGTGAAAACTCAAACTTGGCTTTAGAATGTTCATTTAAACTATTAAAAATTTAGCTGTATGTTTTGATTGTAAAAACAGTGTTTTAAATAAACTTTTGTAATAAGAGATTCACACATGTTAGTGTGACATATGCTTTTGCTTTTTCCCTAATATTCAACAGAAAAAGGATTTTGTTTTTTAGAATAACTTGACAGATGCAACTTAAAGATTAGCAGCAGTTGTTATAAGCTTTATTTCTGAGAAATTAAAAATAGTGCTTTTTTGAAGCACGTGAGCTGCCTTTGTATAAAAACAATTACAGCTGCTGTCTCATGCTTTATATTTCTGGATTTATATTGCTGGTTTTACTTCTAAGTCTAAGTCAAAAACTTTACTGGGAGGAGGACTAGGCTTCATGTATTTTGGTAGCAAAATTTTAAAGTAATTTTGCCTCTGTAGAAATGAAATCAATCACATAGTGTAGAGAACCTGTAAGAAAACTTGTTCTGTAATCTGTAATCAAAGTCATCAATTATATAATGTGAAAATAAGGCTAGGCTGTGCCTCTGGTAATATGTGCATGTTATTCTTAATTTTGTAGATTTCAAATAAGAATTGTGGCTGGTGATGGACAGGAATGTCCTGAGAGCATTCTTTTCAGAGAAAACCCTGAAGTAGTAAAATGGTCATGTTTTGTTTCCTTAGTTGTTTGGAACCCCAGTCTGCAGTGATATGAATTGCACCTCTATCAGAGGTGCAATAGGCCATTGGAAAATGAAAAGGTCTTTTTGGCCAAAACAGTCTCATTTCAGTACCTTAACATCTGGCACCAGTGTTTAGAAATACATATTCTGCAGGTTTTAGGTAAATACACAGACCCAAATACCTCTGATGAAGAGAGGGGGTTGACTAGCAACAGAGGGAGTTTGGTGTGTAAACAGAATGTCAATTGGAGAAGATAGAGGACAGAATTAGACAGGCTTGTGTTTCAGCCTCTGGCATAGGAGCTGTTTGTACCAGTTCATAGGATTAACCATGCAATGCTAAAATATTTACATGAAAAGCCTGTGCATCACCATCTCGGGTGACAGGTTGCCCTGCTCTCTGGTGTCATGTTGTATCTTGGCCAGGGCTGCTTGCAGGGCAGGCAGTGAGACAGGACTTGCTGCGGTGCCTTTTCCCTCTTGTTTCTTCCACACGTAAGTAATGCACTGCGAGTGAGCGTCTGGCTGAGCCTCAGGTACTTCTGATCCTGTGTGTCTGTTCACAGCGTATTTTTCCGGTTCCGTTCTCCTGCTTTCCAACTCCCAGTGACCAATAAAGCAGCCCAGTGCTGAACAGCGGTGCTCCCAGTCCGTCAGTCAGTTGCTGGATCTCTGTGTAGTTTGTGCAGGCTTCTTGTTCTCTTGTCAGCCACTGTTCTCTTGAATCTAAAATCAGCATAGGGTAGGACAGTTCCAGTCTGAAATAAACTGTTTCCTAGTCTGCAGTATGTTATCTGTACATTAAGAATAGACACTTTGCCTTGAAAGCCATTGAATTCTTGAGTACATTTCATGTACTACTACTCAAACCTGTCTGGTAAGTTCATGGGTTTCACTCTTTGACCTGAATTTAGTCTCTGGCAGGAATAGAAGGTTATTTGGCAATTGTGCTTATATTTTATTTCAGTTTTTCCTGTTCAGTCAAGTCCTGTTCCAGAAAGTGCAGAATTATGAAAGAAGGGTTCCCTCACCTTTCCAATGATGTGTACTGCAATTGCTTTATATTCATTGCAGTACTTCGCATTTGCACATTGCACTGTCGATTTACAATTTAACACCCTTAGGCAGATGTGAGGGATAAAAAAAATAACCAGTGTTTTGAGGTCAGGAGTGCAAGACAACATTCCTGCTTGCAAAGATTTTGATTATGATTTTTCTTTTTTACATTTCCTGCTGTTAAGTCCTGATAAGAGGGGCAAGATTGGATCCTCTTTAAAGCAGAGCAAGGATTTCACTACTTTACGGAGCACAAATTTTTTATTTGGGATATAAAAGATATGTCATGTTTGGATTTATTTTATTTTTAAGGAGGAAATGTTCATGCTGATCAGTATTCTTGTTTTCTCCTTTTCTATTATTCACAGATTTCAAATGCAATAAATCCTTAAAGACATAAGTGGAATTTGCCTTTTATCTGTACATGGCTGAGCACAGTGGGATCTTAGCCTTCACTGTGGTCTTGGTTAGCAAGGATTTAAAAAGATTCCAGATCAAATATCAGAAAAGCATACAGGCTATTGCTGTGTAGTTACCCTCCTTTAGTGCCTATATTTGATGCATTCAGTGGGAGAGAAATTTTATGCAACTTGGTTCTATGGAAACACTTAAATATAAAATATCTTCTTAAATTTAAAACTCTGCTGTATGTCTTGCATTCTAAGCAATTTCAAATGTTACCTTTGTTTATAGATGAGCTGAATCTGTGGCTTCTAAGTTTGTGTTTGTATGCAAAAGCAGTTAGGCTTGGATCTAGCATTAGTAGGTGCTTGCACATTACTTATGGCTTTAACGGGTTTTTTTTTTCCAAAACACTTTTCTGAAAGTGGAGTGGTTTTGGAAACATTTTGTATTATTTCAGCTTTCTTCAGAGCTTCAGTCTTTTGAAACCACTTCAGCTTAAAATTTCTTAAAAAATGCTGTGTATCAAGTCATACGAGCACTAAATTGCTGCTGGAGAGATTCCACTCAGAAGAAGTGGTTGAGGCAGTTGCTGTTTACTAATGATGGCTTCTAATAATGGCTTTTCTATAAGCGTATTTGTCAGATTTGTTGCTTCAACTTTTCTGAACTGTGGAGTCTCTTGAGGTCTCGCCTTTGGAATTGAGGTGCATGTTGTATTTTAGTTATGAACTAACACTGTTTTCGTTGTCCTTCTTTCCCGCTGCTGCTTTTTGTGCACTTGCTTCTTCCTGGCCTGGATTTTTATGTTTGCTGTTCTTCATTCCTCAATTGTATGTGTACACAGCATCATGGTGAGAACAGAGACTCTCCTGGACCATCAAGTAAGTGACTCCTCTCTCCTACATTGTTTGCACATATGTTTGTACTAGTTAGCATGTATCTTTGCATATAGTTGCTGGAATAAAAAGGTTTTCTTCTGTATCATAATTGAGAAGTTGAAGTGTGATGAAAATTTGCTGTTGGAAAAGTATTTTGCCTGGCATACCACTCATCTGAATGTTTCCCTACTGTAGCCTTTATTTTTTTAGTGGGAAAAGTTTATTCTTCACCTCTCCCAGTCATGGCCAGGAAAAACAAATCTTTTCTATTATTTATCTGGAAGATAAAAAGCTATTTTTATCAGTTTGAAATGAAAATTTCAAATGCTATTGTAGTACAGGTAATAAAGATATGGAAATAATGGTTCAGAAAAAGGTTTTATTTTTGAGCTTGTCGATTTCTAGTGCTATGTGTGGTTCCCTTAATTTCAACAATTTTACATATTCAGAATTGAACAGGTGTATATATACTGTAATTCTTCAGGACTGGATCTGGTGAGGTGCTAGGGAAAACTTCAGATGTATGTATGTGCTTACACGGAGCCAAAGACTTACTGGTGTCATTGGTTTGTAGGCATTAGTATGATAGTATTGGTAGAGTAATTTTGCCTGGGATTAAGAGTTTGTGTATGTGGGAAAAAGAAAAGATGCAGGCACGAATTGTTTCTTTTTTCTATGAGAAATCTGTGCAGAAGCTGATATAGCTTATTATAGACATTAAAAAACAATGTTGAATTGAATTGTAATAAACCTAACCCTGTATATGATGTCCTTGTGCTATTTTCAGTGGTGTAGGCACTTTCACAGGCTCATTATAGAAACAGAAGTGTGAATCTGACTCTTCAGATTTTTTTCATAGCTTTACCTGAAATAAATTGGCTGTAAAGACCCCAATTTATATTTCTTCTAAGGTATGACTTGTACTGACAAACTTTTATGTTAGTAATTTGATGACCAGTATGATGAACATAAACAAAGTATGTATTTTCAACTCTCAACAGTTCTGTTGGTATTGAAATGTGACCTCTAAAGAGTCACAAGGAGGCTTTGATATTTACTCTTTGTTGTTATTTATTCTCTAAAATAATGCCTTGTCTTCTTCCTCACCTCATAACAAATGTCTGAGCATTAGGATGAGGCATTTTGCAAGAGGGGGGACAACTTCCTCCAAGTGGCTGCTATGGTGTGAATAAATACTTATGTTCTTAACTGATTTATTTCCATTTATTTAGTGCTTTTATGCTGCTTTGTATAAAAAGGAGATTTAAAAACTCTCCTGCCAATCATTCTTCAGCTTTATAGATGGAATTTCTCAAAAACCCACTTAGTTCAAGAAGTTCACCTTGAATACCCAGGCATGTGAAGTGCTTGCTACGTGGTATTCTATGTTGGGTGATGCATAAACTCTGTTTGGTAGGAAAAGAGCCTTTCTGA
The DNA here is from genome assembly GCA_013399945.1 of Ploceus nigricollis. Lineage (NCBI taxonomy): Eukaryota > Metazoa > Chordata > Aves > Passeriformes > Ploceidae > Ploceus > Ploceus nigricollis. The sequence continues at coordinate 35,375 of VXBC01009753.1, forward strand.
CAGTTCTAGGAGTTGTTGCAGGACCTAATTGACTCCTAATGAAGGAATATGAATTTTACAGTGAGCTTGAAGCTTGTAGTCCCATTAGTGTGACAGAGTCCCCACTATTGAATGTAGCTCATGCTTTAGTAACACTCATGTGCAGAGCTTGCTTACAATGCAGGTTACTGGCAGCTACTGCCTGAGAAATTTCTGCATTGTGACAGGTTAAAGAAACCTTTGGAATTCCCAAAGCTTAAAGCCTAAAAGAGAGTTAGCAGTGCTGCATGGTGCCTATTCACAAAAAAGCCTTCTGCACAGGTTACTCAGGAGAGGGTTGCTAGTGCAGTTCCTGCTGTGGAGCCCACGGTGTCACCTGCTGCAGTGGCATAGGGGCTGGTGGGCTCACCTGCAGAGCACAGTAGGCTGAGAAATCCCATCCCTGCAGAAGCTAAGTGGCCAGTAGCTTGTCAAAAGGAGTTTTCAGCTAGTTGGGTGAAAGCTGGTCCTCCTTCAGTGCACTGTACACCTTAAATCTTTAGAACAAGTATAGCCCACTCTCCTTGCAGCGACCCATTTTGTGCAAACCTGTGAAGCAGCTGTTTTCTTACCCCCTTTTATTTTCACATACAAGACCTTCTGCAGTATGGTCTCTTCCCAAGACTTCAGCACCTGCCTTGCTCCCCCCTTTCCCTTACTTGTAGTTGCAGAACAATAAACAGCTAGTTTGGTACAACAAGAAGAGCAAAATCAGACACTGCTTTGAAATACCAGCCTTCTGGCACTGATGGACTTGAATTCTGAACTGGTAAAATGAGCTCAGTGCCTCCCATGTCCATTTCCTCACGTATTTTTCCTCAGCAGCAGTTCACATAGAGTATAGTTTGTCTGGAGCAGAGCTTTAGATGACTTATCTGATGTAGAAAAATAATACAGGTGGGTGTACTGCAATCCTTGCATTCTTCATAGAATCATTTAGGATGGAAAACACATTTAAGAATCATCAAGTCCAACTGTTAACCCATCATTGCCAAGTCCACCACTAAACCATGTCCCCAGGTGCCACATCTGCACATCTTTTAAATACCTCCAGGATTGGTGACACTTCCCTGGGTAGCCTCTTCCAATGCTTGAGAAGCCTTGTGGTGAAGAAATTTTTTCTATTATCCAATCTAAACCTCTCCTGCCACAACTTGAGGCTGTTTCCTCTTGTCCTGTCACTTGTTACATAGGAGAAGCTACCTTGCAAGTAGTGGTAGAGAGCAGTAAAGTCTACCCTGAATCCCCTTTTCTCCAGGCTAAACAACCCCAGCTCCCTCAGCCATCCTCATCAGACTTGTGCTCTAGACCCTTCACTGTCTTCCTTGCCCTTCTCTGGACACTCAAGCACCTTTTTATTTTTTCATACTGCTTTGTGTTCATTCCAGGTTTTGCTGCAAAATGTTTCCACTACTGTAATAAGAGTAGTGATAAAGCTAAGAAGGCCTTTGTACTTTGCAGAGTCCATCCAGAGAATAGAACTTGTTTGGTTTGACTCAAATCTTCTGCTGAACTTTTAAGGAAAGCTTGGGAACTCTTAAAATCATCCATGTTGTAAGTTCCAGTCTTTTCTTTAGTAAATATTGCTTGTTTCCCTCTTTGAACACATTGTCAGTATATCTGCTTTCACCCGACAGGTGTTACAGAGACAATCATTCTTTGATTATGAAAAAAGGTACAGTTTTGTTGTCTGCAGCTTAACGAAATGTACAGAAACTATAAAACGGGATGGCTGGCCAGGTGATCCTAGAAATAGGTAGGAAAACACCAGACAAATCTTTCAGACTGATGAGGTTCAAGGAGAGTAACTCTTCTGCTTTAAGCCTTTGCCTTGACAGAATTTGTACATGATTTGTATTGTTAAGACTTGTTTCTTATGATGTATATACAGACATTCATCTTAGCTTTCTGGGATGTTGGTACAGTTTGATCTGGCAAGCTGTTTCATGGGTTGGCTGAGTTGAGGCTAGTTAAACCAAAAGCTATCTCCAAGTGGCAAAGAAAAGAAGTATTTCAGAAGATAAGCAACAGCTCAATGCTGTATCTCTATTGAGTATCAGCCTTTCCAACCTCATGCTAATTTTTGTTTTCATCTTTTGCCTCATGTCTTAAACCAGTCTTACTGGCTTCTTTCTGCCATCCTCTCCAAAGCAAATATCTGAATGAATGAAATGTTTTGCAACAGAGCAGTTGAATACCAGTTTCATAAACAGCAGTGAAGTTCTTAATAGAAATCCATGCACAAGCACATAACATCTTTGAATGAGCATCCGTTTTGTATTTCAGCAGTGGTAACAAACAGTGATGACCAGCCTATAACTCCAGGAAAAATGAACCAGCACCAGGGGAAAGAAGCCTATTTTACTCCAACCAAAGAGTTACTCCAACCATGTCTCAGTCCAGGAACTCCCCATAGTCATGGTAAGACAAAGTTATTTTTTACAGAGGTTTTAAAGAACTAAAATTCTGACATTAATTATATGTTTCAAATATTGGTTCAAAATCACTGCCTTTTACAATAAAGAGGTAAGGAAGAAAACATATTGAAAATTTGTATGTATCTTTGTGTTAATCTGAAACAGGAAAAAATGCATTACGTGATGCACTAGTTTATTAAAGCATGCTATGATTTGTTTGATGGGAGAGCAGTTCACATGATGTTAAATTCTGATTTGTGTAGTTCTGTAAAACCCACAGTAACATTCTTTTCTCAGTATTCAAGTTGTGTCTTTATGCAGCAGTGTTATGATGTACCATAAGTGGAACTTTTGTGGAAAGATACTTCAAATTACTTCAGTAATAAAGAAGTAATTAAATTACTTCTACTGAAAGATTCTTCTCTTTAGAAAAAGAAAAAAAAAGTCTCAACGCTATTTTTTGCCAGCTTTCAAGAGGTCCCTCTGCCTTGCTAAACCTGTTGAAAACAAACTCTGTGGATCCGTGAGAACTGACTGGATGGAAAGTGAAACTCATTAGTAGACCTGACATGCTGATAGACTATTCAAGAAACAAATAAACAAGCAATAGTTGGTCTCCTTGTGCTTATTTGCATTTGAAAGTACTTGCATTTGTTGCTCAGGAAATCATTGGACATCTTTCTTGGGGTGTATGAAGTTCTTAGTGAAAACTTCAGGCTTTTAGAATTAATATTCTCTTCCCTTTTACTATTGGCAGCCATGCTAGTCATCCATTCTTCCTTTAGTTTTTTTCATGAGTAGTGTTCCTGACATGGTGTTATATTTTTAACTGGTTTTGGTATGAGTCTTCCTAACTGCCATAGCTTGCTTTTATCAAAGATACTAGTGTTTCAGAGTAATAAGACAGTGTCTTAGGTAACTTTGAATCATATTGCTGTTTTCCTATTCAGTTCTATTAGACAAGAAAAAAAACTTTGATACAAATACAGTTGTTACTGTGCTGAATCTAGTAGTATTTTAGTGTATTTTAAAGTTATTATGGTAGTATTTTTGGTACTACACACAGCTAGCTCGGATATATTTTCTAATTCCTGGTGTTATCTCACTGGAACGGCACTTGATGTCCTCTGGCTTATGTCAAGCTTATGTCAAGTCTGGAAATATTTTCTGTAGAATATAAAAATAACTCATTTATAATTTTTATTATGTTGAAAGACCTTTTGGTTATTTTCTCTCTGTACTGTGTTGTATCCTTTACTAGACAAATGCTGGTGTTACGTAAGTGTATTTGAATATTCTAATAAACTCTTCCTTTTAATACTGATGTTCCCATTAAGTTATAAAGACAAACTGTTGTGTTTCTTCAGGACTTTCACTCATAGGAAAATCATGAAAATAGGCTTGAAAAGCACTAAAACTTGATTGTCCTACATCAAACTTCTTGCAGATATTAAGTTTTCTCTCCAGATTTTTTTTCTTCTGAATATTTCAGGGCTTATATAAGTGAATTTTTGCCAGTTAGATGTATTTGTGCCTATTTTAGCATCAATCATCACTGACTTGGTTTTCCAGGAGCGCTGCTAGATATAAGGCTGCACTTTCATGAGGCAAGAAATTTGGCTTGCATTCAGTTTTAGTAGAGAAATGGTACAATGTGGGCTAGGATTCAGCAACCCACAATTACTGTCTTGCAGCCTATCTACAGCCTGGGAGCTGATTTTTACAGAGTGGATTGACCGACATTTAAAAATTGGGTGAATATTCTATGGTAGTTATTCCTATGGCAATATTACAGTGCTGGCAAAAATGTGAGTTTATTACAGTGGAGAAAAAGAGATGTAGTGGAAGCCTGAAAAATATGAAGTAGAACAGAGCTTATGGATGTGATGGAGTACTTGAGGCTGTTGTAACTGAAATTCAGTTAACCAAAGTCTTTATAATGTGCCTGTGGTATGGTATAATGAAATAGGAAATGTTTGGATACAGAATTTGAAGGCATTTACAAGGAAGTAAATGGAAATACTTTTAGTCACTGACAACTGAAGTCATCCTTAGGAAATGAGTAATGTAAATAAACAATTCAATATCATGCTAGGCACAGAATAACAGAGTTGAAACAGAAAATTTATGATACCATCTACAAAGAACTAATTAAATATACATAAAGGAGAACTGTGACACAGGTACTTAGCTTTTGCTGCTGGGCAGTTGGATGTTGTGCAATGCTATTTGGCCACTTTTACTTAGGTTGTTTCCTGCTGCCTGAATAAAAAGCATATGTATTGCAAGGCCACTTAGGCATGGAACTTGTAGCTCAGAACCAGGTGAGTCAGAATGAAACAAAGCCCGTGATGGGGCAGTCTCTGGAACAACCAGCGCTAACTTTGGTGTTAACATGGAAACCACCATGGCTGTCCAGCAGCTGTCTAGGGAAAGACATGCTCAGTGACGATTTTTTGGAAAATCTACTGGAACAAGCTTAATTTGTGTCATCTGCTTGTGTTTTAAGTAAGATCCTAATGACAAGAATTACAAATATGGTTAAAACTACATGAGTCTTAATGCGAGGGAAGGGAGGTGAACATTTAACATCAGTTTGAGCCACTGACTTCTTATTTGGAACAAAGAGAACCATGTAATATATCAATGTAAAGTTGTAAGTGGTATTTTATCGTTTTAGGTGCTGCTGTGTATAAATACTGTGTTTTCATTTCTGACCACAGCTCTGGATTTCAGAAAGCTTCTATTTTCCTGTACTTGGTTTCTCAGTTTAAGACACATCTCCCTCCTCCCTCATTCCTGTCACTCTTGTGAGATGGAGCTTACTATGTTGTCTGAGACAGAGATGGGGGTTGCCTTCTTGAAGTCCATTACAGATTTATTTTATAAATGTAGAGTACAGTTTGATCTGGCAGCATTGTCTAGTGGTTGTTCAGCAAAAGTCTATTTAAAATGTCACTGTTCTATATAATCTTTGCACTGTTTTGCAAAATAGTTTCAAAATCCTTGAAGTTACGTTGTCCTTTATTCTGAAGCTGAAGTAGCTTACCTGTGAGGCTACAGACTGGCATGTGTAGGTGTGAAGGTCACACTCACTTCCATAGGAAGCTTTAGCAAGGTTGTTTGATGGAAATGTATTAAAAAAAAAAAAAAGGATGGTGGAGATTTTTCCACTATGATATTAACTTGTTTATGTAGAAAGTTTAGAATTTTAGTGGCCAAACACTAACTCGGCCATGTATAGTGTTGATCCTGAGATGGGCTTTTAATTTTAATTTTTGTGGATTTAATTTATTCCTGCCTTGTCCATCAGGTAGTTAACTAGAGCATCAGAATAGCCTAGTCCTGATCATAATGCTGTAACTAATGTGTCTTGAACAGACTAAATGGTTATACTATGTTTTTTTCCTCAATATTTTATTTAGACTTGTCAGACTTGGAGTAGGACTTAAATAATTCAGTAGCCTTTTGATGAAAACTTTAATGATCTTGGGGAGTTACTTTATTTGTGAAGCTTTGCTTATGTTTGTGATATGGTGTGTCTTTGGGCCCTAGTGGGCAGCATGGCCTTTCAAACTCACCAAGACCATATTTTTTTAAGTGTAGTGCATATAGATGTTAGTACTGCTAAATCATCTTTCAGTTCTAGCAGCTGACACATACTAGCTGACTAGTATGATGCTAATTTAGCTCATATTCTGTGTTTGCATTCAGTGGTTAAAAATGTTATTACTATTAATGAACAAACAACTAAACTTTATCGAATTTTCTTTTGGAATGTTTCCTTTTTTAACCTAGCGTGTGACCAAAAGGAATAATTGACAAAATTACTTTGTTGCAGTTAAAAAATTAATATTAAAAATACCAAGTACAAGACTGCATTTTCAGAAACTGTAGAGCAGAACTCTGCTTGCTGATGTCATCTGTTTATGTCAAATTATCCCTGGTAAATTGAATTATTGTAAATCCTATTAACTCAAGCATACTGATTTATTTCTTTGATAAAATGAATTAGTGTAGAAATAGCAATCACATAAAATGAATGAAAAAAGCCAGCAGTCTCCTTGTAAATGATTAATAATGCTTTTAACTTACCAATATTTTCTTAAAACATATTTCAAACTTTTAATGAAGACATCACAGGTGCTTAAATAGCAATATTTCTGGTAAATAGAGGAATCTAGTTGAGGTGGTACTATTAAAATTCTGTAATAGAATGCTTGAAAATGTCAGACTTTTCTGTATTTTTCCTGTCTTTATTCAAAACATGAGTGAGATGCAGATGAGGTGAATATGTGAGTGTGTCCTTGTGGGATATGTGTGCCCAGAAGGAGCCTGACAGGAGATAAGAAACAGGATCTGCCTTTCTTTTCCAGCAGAGCAGTGGTAGTTGTTAATTCAATTTGCAATGCGATTAAAAATATATTGTGTTACGTGACTGAAAAACGGAAGTAGCTTAGGTGCAGGTAGGAGGGTTGACAGTGGAAACAAAATTACATGTCTGCTAGTGATGAGGATCGCCATGAATTGGAAGGAAGTGAAGGTGATTTTGGGGGAAGAGTGAGGGCATTTTTGGCTGTGCTGAACTTGTACTTTAAACAACTCCAGAGGAAACATTTAGAGGATATACTGATGCCAGGATTTTAATCCACGGGATGCTGCATTTTTTGAGAAAATAGGAATTTAACTATTTTTGTATGTGAGAGAAGGTGGAAAGTGAAGAACAGGCATTTTCAAGCAGTAGGTCCTAAAGAACAGTTATTAGCTGTTGAAGGGATGAGATGCCTTTGGAGCCTTAATGACCCAGAAAATATCAAACTCCTCAGATGTTACTGACTGTGTACCCAAGGCAACTAACAAGTTAAAGCTGATTTGTTGTTGACCTGTGCAACTTGCAGCTTTAAAAAACATTTGTTTCAGTTGTTTGGCTCAGCTGACAGCAGGAGCACAATTTGTTTCACTGGGCAGTATCAGAGGTCTTGGAGCTCCTGACTGGTCATCCCTGTTCTGGGTTCCTGGTGGTCAGTGTGCAAGAAACCCTGAAGAAACAGCAGTGCATCTCCTCTTAACCAGCTGTCAGTGGAAGGCAAATTACTGTGGACCAGTAGAAGGAAAGATGCAGCCCTGTGACAATGGACTCAAAGCCTTTTCGAAGTATTAGCAACTCTACCTGAGACAGACACATGGCTGTGGTGCTCTGGGCACATTTCTGCCAAGGGGTCATAAGAGCCTGTTCTTTCATATGGATGCATGAGGCTGAAGCCACAGCAGCAGGGAACTGCCTTGGAGCTGGGGAGAGAAATCCCACAGCCCGTAATTGTAGCAGATGGATGTGTTGAGCACAGGTGAGGCTGTAACTCCACTGGAGGTTGATCACTGCTAAAATGCCAGTTTGTGCTGGTATTTTTTTTTTCAACTAGTACTTTCAGTGTGTTAGTAATTCTTTTTGCTAAGAGTATTGGCTTGCAGATGGCAAAATCTTGCAAATCTATCTGGTTCCAAACCAAGCTGTTTCCTGGATAGTTGGATTATATTTTATCTTTAATAGTGACTTCTGTTTTTCTTTTTACCTTTCCTATGTGTTTACTTTCTACATGTAGGCAGACTTAGTCATGGAGTAACTTCATGCAGTCTCCTCTTTCCATTCACTGTGTCTGTTCTTTAAATAGAGAAGCTGAAGAATGGCTAAATAACTTACTATCTTGACACAGTAAGAACAATTTATTACTAAGCATGTCATGCTTTGTTACTTCACTTCATCTTCCCATAAGTCTGTCTCATTGTCTCACTGCTAAAGAAATGTTAAAGGTCTACTTGAGGCTCTCCAAAAAGCTTTTTTCTTAATACTTCAATATTAACAGTAAGTGTTGCTTCTGAAGTAAGGCACTTTATCTGCAGAATAAATGCATTTAATGTCTTAGAAAAATGTTAACACTTTTGCCTTCTCCTGCCACATAAGAATTCTTTCTAAAACCTTGCAAGCCGTCATGCGTGGAGGCTCTTAGTCTTTCTTGTTGTTTATTAGGAGGTATTTTAATTTGTCTTGCCTTGCTTTTGATGATGAGAAAGTATTTTGTAATCAGCAGTGTGTGGGAGCCATGGGCACTGGTTTTTCTTTCGGTGGTATTGGATTAATGCCTGTTAATCCTGCTGTGGAGTCCTGAGCCTAGGGACACAGGTGGTCACTTTTCAGTTTTTCAACAGAGCGTGGAAGTGAAGCCCCAGTTCCACAAAACTGTGTAACCTATTTGGAGTAACTTTAGTGATGCTTGTCTTAAATGGGATGTGAGTGAGGCTCTGGTCACAGGAGGAAGAAGGAGCTTGAGCCCTAAATAATCTGACCATAGTCTGTGTTATAAAACTGAATTTCTTGTAAAATGTTTTAAGTTCTGCTGTGTGTGGTTAGTCTCCTGAATATATTATCTTGACCTCCTGCTTTCTTACTGCCATGCGTACTCTGGCACATTCCTCTCTGCAAGTCATTGTGTTTATTAGAACTTGCCATTTCTGAGATGCTACTCCACCCAGTATTTGTGGCTTGGGTAAATTGCATATTCTGCTTTCTGTGTGGGTTACAGCTTTATGGAAGTGTGTTACTGGGTTTAAAAGGCACAGCAGTGACTGATGTAAAACATCTCAAGGAAGTTCTCTTTCTTCATGACAGTCTCTGCAGAACTGGCCTTCTTGAACCTGAGCCGTGACTTTGAGAATTTCATAAGGGTTGAGATGACAATGTTGAAACCTGAGCAGTGAGCAAAGCTATTTACTCCCTGTGGGAGGAGCTGAGCAGGCTGTTAGCAAGTGAGGAGGTGCAGCCAAGTGCAGTTGCCAGCAATGCATGGGAGCCTTGGTGGTCACTGGTCACCACTCTCAGGCTTGCCTCTGGAATTACTCCTCAGCTAAACTGCACTGGACTTGGGAATACCAGAGAACAGAAGAATATTTGGTGAAAGAGATTGCCTCTCTCAACTACTCTCCAACTTGTAGCCTCATGGTTTAGGTATAATTTTTTTCGTAATCAAATATCAGTGCTGAAGGCAAGTATATCTTTAATACCCTTTTTATTAGATAGGAAAAAACCCACTTTTACTTCAAATCCACATGTGAAAATCAGTTGTTAGATAAAACCTTCATAGATATCATTGTCTACCTGTTTTCTTTTTCTGTTTTCTGCATGCTGCAAAATAATTCTCTACTGCATGTAGAGAATTATTTATGACCTTTTCATGGACTGGGGGGAGAATTCTTCTGGAAAAGGTAGTAATGTTGAAATGTCAGGGCAAATTGCTGTCAAAATTGCAGAGCAAGTCTAAAAAGCTTCTGCCGTCCTCTTCTACACCAAGATTTCCTTTCTCTTTCTTTTCTCTCTAGCTTGCACAGTTTGGTTTTAAGAAGATTTTGGTTTTTCCTTGGCTACCTATAAGGGGAAAAGGTTTATTTTTTTTACTTTACATCACTATCCATAGTCTTACTGCTTACTGTATTACTGCATCAGTATCAGGTTTTAGAATGTGTTAGTTATTCTAAACTTCAAAAATCTCTATAAAAAGGATTATTATAGTGAAAAATTCCTTATTTGGGTAGTCCAGATAAATTTGATTTAAGTTCAATTTCATTGAATTCATGCATTTACAATTTAGAGAAGTCTTTTTAGACCGTCTTTAAGACTGGTTTTTTTTTTCAGCTGTAAATATTTTCCATTGGAGAAATGTTTTAAAACTAAATCCAGACTTTGTCAAAAGTGTTCACAATTTGTCAGAACTCCACGTATCTTCTATTTGACTTTGTTTTGTACACTGAGATTTTACATTTTGCTCCAGGCAGTATCCTGGAAGAATGTTTTAAGCATGGGATTAGGATTGGTTTTTCAGCCAGCATTTACTATTTACTATTGAAGAAGCCCTGATTCAATATCTGATGTGAGAAATGGGTTATGTCCTTTAGAAAAATGCATACATTATTGCTCCTCTAGACTGACTGAGAATGGATTCTTCCCCTTGTGCTCGCCCCCCACCCTCCTGCCCCAAGATACATGAACTAAATATTTCAGTCATGTCGGGATTTTTTTGTTCCTACTGATATAGGTGTTTTATAAAACAGAACCTGGCAAAGTTTTTTTCTGTTTCAGTGGCATACTTAGTCTAGTGCTTCCTATGGTGATTTAAACTTTTGTTAGAAAAAAGCTCATATATTTATGTATAGATACACTGTGTCGTGCACCTGATGCCTTTAAGCTAAAGTGCAGATACTTCCCTGCTTATACAGGCTTTTCTGCCATGTCTGACTTAGGCAGTTGGACTTGGCTGTAGTTCTATTTGTGTGTATCTGAAACTGTGTAAACTTCTAAGCTGTGTATGAGAGTGCATTTTCTAAGTATATCAATTCCTAAAGCACTCGAAACTAATATCAAAAGGATAGAAAGCTGCCTGGGATGTTAATCTAAGATTACAAAGTCTGATTTCATCAGTAGATGGACTTGTTTTGTCTGAGTTTATTTTCAGGAAGGAGAGAAGAAGAAAAAGGATTTATGGGATTTTTTGGTCTTTGCAGGGGGAAGGGGTGAGGAGATGAAGGAGGAAGCTTTAATTAGGTTTTTTCTTTTCCTCCTCTGTTGTAGTGGTGAGACAGTCATATTTTGGTAAAAGACTCAGAGCCTGCCTCTCCTGTGTTGCTGTTGACTTAAAGCAGAAGGTGCTTAGAATACCTGGATAACAGCTTCCTTGACTGGAGAGCACCTCAGAGAGGGGAAATGTAACATCATCTGTTTTGAAATTCTTAATTTTATCTACCCAAAGAGTTCAGTTTCAGTTCTAAGTGGAGAAAAGGGCATAGGGAGGAGAAAGAAGTATTTTAATCTGTTCCTGTTTACAGTTTGACTACATGAGCAGTGTCAAGGGACCTGAGCGGGCATAGACAGAAGTAAGGGAAAGGCCTTCAGGATTATTTTGTTTCCTGAAACCCCTGGAAATACAGCTGCTCCTTAGGAACGTGAACATAAGGTGGTGGAGAAGACTCAGCTGTGAAACAAGCTGGTGGGCTGCCAGGTAGGGCCCAGCCGCTGGAGGCAGATGCAGACCAAATGCTGTGCGGGTGTCTGATGGAGGAGCCTTCCCTACCTTCAGTCTGTGTGACCCAGCCATTCTGGAACGAGAGAGACATGGAAAGGGCCAGATACCAGTGTCAGCAGAGTGTTCTGGGCAGGGTCACAGCCCTGACTCTGAAAGAGGAGATAACAGCCCCATTAACTGGGCAAGGTAGGTCTGTAATGAGAGGATACAGTTCCTTCTGTGTGTAAGGGGAGTTCTGCTGCATCTTTCTCTTGATTTTAATTAGAAAAAAAAGAAAAATGCATATTGTGAATAGATTTGGACCAAGGTATTTGCTCTGTTTTGTACTTAGGACAGATTTGGAGAGGTGATGTGGAGCTGTGTTTATTAAAATAAAACCAAAACAAAACCAAACAGAAGAAAGCTAGTGTTCTCCTTCCTTGCATTTCCTCCTCATTGCCCCGCCACTCCACTCCTTTAGTTTTTTATCTGCTTTTTCTTTTCCTCGTGGGATGTCTGGACAAGGACTGTTTCAGCTGAAGGAAGTGTAAGACACAGGATTGGATAAATAGAGACAGGCATGAATACATGATGCTTATCCAGTTTTTCCTATTCCCTGTGCTTAAGTGAATTGTGTTTTTCATATAGCATATAATGGTTTCAATTGATGGCTATCTGTGCCTCATCTTTGCTTTTTCTGATACATGTTTTTACCTTGTCATATATTGGGAAGTTAACTACACTTCTCTGTATAAGGCCATAGGGTAAATAGTAATATTTAAGAGTTGATCATGCTGCTATTGATTTAATTTATGGCATGTGATTCACTTTGTAAGAAAAGGAGAGTATGGAGTAAGGTAAGAACTCAAGTTCTTATTTTCGAGGCAATTCTTGGTGTACTATTGTCCTGTTTTTTAGGAGAGAAGGTTTCAAAACCTGTTTTGTCATAAGTAAGGTTTGATGGGGAAAATGAGACCAGCAGAGAAACACCAAATGGGAAGGAAGTTCCACGTTTGCAAGAGGGTGGCTGTGCACACTAGTCCTTGCAGCAAAGAGGCTGCTGATGTAATGAGCAGTGGATGAAGGTGGTTGGGGGAGAGGTTATTTGACTTCATTCTGGTAGCTGCCAGCAGGAGGAGTTTGGATCAGCAGATTTCTAGTCTTGAACCACAGTTTACTGGAATCCTTTTTGTGTTTAAAATTTAAGCTGGCCCATTTAAGTGTTTTATTCATTGAATAAAATATTTGGGGCATTAATAATAAAAAGCCTTTTTTGTGAAGATTATTTAGGGCAGCTCTTCCACGAGTCAGGCCGGTTTGTTTACAAAAATATGGGAGAGTTTTAAGAAGAAAAAGCAATTGCCTCACATTTTAAAGAAAAATAAGAAATGAAGATGTAGAGGCCATGGTGGTCAGTTGACAAAAACTAGTTGGGTGGGTGTCTGAACAGGAAAGTTCAACTTGGCTGCATAATACAAACAATTGACTCTCTTTTCTGATTCCCATAATGTACCACAATATCAAACAGGGAAGCCACAAAGCTCATGAGTTTTCCTTTGTGCAGTATAAATTTGGGACTTGAAAGACTAACAGAAACTCAATTTAAGGAATCCTTAAAACATAAATACCATTTTTGTGTACTTAAGAAATGAGTAGGACTAAAACTGAGAGGTAAAAAATGAGATGTTGTGTGTTTCCCAGAAAAAAGGAGCTGAAGCAAAGCATTCCACTTTAAGCATCCTAAGAGCTTTGATGAGAGGAGTATAGTGTTGCTTGGCTTGCTGCTGATTTGGCAGCCTCTGTCTCTTCACTGCGTTTTTCATGTGCGCCCGTCGTTTGTTTCTTTTTTTTCCTCTTTTGTATCTTACTCATCAGAATGTGAGGTAAAAGGCTGCTACTGCAACACTCTTGTTCCAAGCAGCTTATGCTAACCAGCTTTCACAGAGAACATAATCCTTACACGAACACCTTAACTCATGAAGGAAGAAGGTCCAGTGCGACGTAGGTTTTCTTCATGTGCTGGGATTTCATCTGTGTTTTCTCCAAGAGCTGATGGCCGAAAGCTCGTCCGGAATGCTTCATTTGGCGGATATAACGAGCTCTCTCCTGCTTTACCAGGTTTGTTTCGGTCTTGCATTTCTTAAAATGTACAGAAGCGAATATAATTTCTACCTCAAATTTTCACGCTTGAATGAAAGTAATGTACTGAGATGTGGGTAGAAATCAGAAGGAGTATTGCTTGTATGCATTTAGATAACAGCTCTTTGTAGTGGCAAGATTTGCAGACAAGGAAACGAGTAAGTTAGCTTTCACTCTGCCACAAATCTCACTTTAAAATGCATTGGTGTATTTGAGACTGACTGGAATGTTTGTTTTGGTTGTTTGGGCTTTTAGGACTGAGGTTCTGTGATGTGGTTTATAAATGCCTTCCTCTCTTGTACTTTCCACTGCCTCCCCTGCCCCCCCTCCACCACACACACATAATGGATCTGCTTTAAAATTGTAAGGTACAGCAGAAGGTTTTCATTTAGCTGTAACTACTGGAAAGTCTGCAGGCTGGTCATCAACGGTTTGACATAAAATGACAAGATAGAAAATGAGAGCTAAAAACATAGCCTTGCTAACTCTGTAGTGCAAGATTTTGAAGACTTAAAACCCCTGAAAGGGCTTTAATCTCCTTTTGCTCAGATTTGTTGTTTCCTGAAAATCAGTACTGGAATATTGAAATGAATTTGTAGATCATTACATGTCATTGTTCGTAATGTGGACTTCTGACATAGGTACCTGAATTTCAGCAGTTTATTTCAGAAAGCCTGAGTGCTTGAAAATGTGTTACAAGGTCACCCATTCCTGAAGGGGGATGTAGTACAAACTGTGCATTCTTTCCAGAATTGATCTGGATGTGTGACTTGTCTTGTGCATGCGCAGACATGCACTTTATTGTGTAGTCCCACGGGGCCAGGATGTTGGGGGGGAAGGAAAGGGGGGAATAAAATATTTTTCACTTTCTATTGCGTGCCTCCTGCAGCATGGCTCACTGAATTTGTAAGCCCTGTTTCTGAAGCCCTGGAGCAGAGCTGGGTAAAGGCCATGGGGGAGGTTGCAGACACCATGTTTTATTGAACTTTTTTTATCCTGGAATGTTTCCTATCGCTCTGTTTCAGGAAATGATTAGCCTTCTACCAAGAATCTAACACTGAGTTTTATTCAAGCTGCTTACAAAATAAAAGATCTGAAAGCTTGAAAGCATGGGGTTGGCAACTAGACAGATGCTTCCTACCTTTAAAATAAGTATGTGTCGTCTGGTAATTAGTGGAAAAAAAAGGGGGTCTCATTTTGTATTTGCTTACTTTCTGTATAGAATTCTGCAATTAAAGCTGATCACTGTTCATAAGCAGACAATGAATGAGTACCTAAAAAGCAGAACAAATGGAAAGCATTCGTTTTTAATGATTTAATGAAAGGTTTTTAATGAAAAAATTCAAGTGTGTACATAGAATTAAAAAATGCTTGCTCTTTTGGAATCTTGCATATATCTCTGAAGAATTTCAACATTCCTAACATGCTTAATGAATTTTTTTTATATACTCTTTCAGATTGGTTTAGGCAAGGAGTAATTGTCTGTTTTAAATATTCTAATCTATAGTTACAGTGATGACAGTCTTTGTTTTTTTTTTATTTTATTTTTATTCTTACAAAAGAAGACACTACTGTTTAGAAAATACGTAAAAGGACTTTGCTTACTTTTCTGATTACTTCGCTTTCAAAGTCCATGGAGGAATCTGAATTAGTTAATATGGGATTGTACTCTTAAATCTGGTTGTCAATAAGCTTTTGAAAGTCAGTCAGTTAAAAAGACTATGGTTCCCTGTGTTCAATTCTTTGAAAACATTTTTCCTTTTTTTTCTGATGTGTTTATTATATAGCACCAGTATTGATAACTCCCACTAAGTACAGCTCATAGTTCTTCCAGAAACATTTTCCAGCTGAAGTATTTGTTCCTTAAAACTGCACTTGCACACCAGTAATCAAATCAGGCTGTTCCTTTCTTTTCACTTGGAAGTCAGTAATATTGTTGCTTGGATTGCTATTTGTGATCTTTTCATGCATTGCATTGCTTTTCTACTGTTTTTTTCTGTATGTTTGAAAAAGAGCCTCCAGTGGATAGTAATTATTTCTTTTATGAATAAAATGGATCTGACATTAAAAAGTAGCATGCTTATTTTCTGATGTATTTTTCTCATGTATCATAATTGCAGATGGCATTCATTGAGAGGCACAAAGCCAATATTCAAGATGTAAGAGTTACGTGGTTGGTTTTGGGTTTTCCTTTCCTTCAAAATTGACTGAAGGGACAGATTGTGGTTGCAACTTCAAAAAGTGTATGTTATGTGTTATGCTTGAAAATTGAAATCTGTTACCTAGACAGTTTTTTTTTTTCTTTGAAACTGTACCCTGCCACAGTCTTTATCCTACATAATCTTTAGTTTTGCAGTGTATATAGTCTCATTTTTTGTCAACAGCAGTGTTTTGAAAATTTGGTTTTTTTGTGGGTTTTTTTTGTTGTTGTTTTTTTGGGTTTTGTTGTTGTTGTTGTTTTGTTTTGTTGGGGTTTTTTTGGGGTTTTTTTTGGTTTTTTTTTGTTACTGGCTACATAATCTGTCTCAATCTCTAAAGCACCACCATTGTTTGATTTTGTTTCCTCAACCTCTTGTATGCAACGGCTCTGGTTCCTCTGTCAGGCTCTTAAATCTCTCTGAAATCTCCTAATGAGATTTAATGTAGATTTTCACCTCCAAGTTTTGGAAGAACATGGTGAGTGCTCACAGTAGGAGTGCACTAATGGACAGTTTCCCTTCGCTTCTGAGGTCATACCATGAACTGTGGCTGACTGCGCTGGCATTGGGATCAGCTTTCAGAGCCCATGGCACCTGAGCTGTTAAGATCAGGAAGGTCACACTGGGAGAAAGCCTGTTCAGGTCTAGTGTTCCTTTGAACGCAATCGCTGATGCTCAGAACTGCTTTAGAGAGTACAGTAGTGGTGCTCCGAACTCTAAAGATTGCTTTCAGGATTGTAGATAGAAAATGATACATAAATTCAAAGGATTCAATAGAGAGGAAATTACAGAAAGGGACTGTTTTCAACACCTGAATTTCTACATTGTGAAATGTGGGCTCAGGTTATTTCGTTAAAGAGCTGCTGATTAAGTTACGAGGTGGCAAAGAACAAATAAGCTAAAATATTAAGCCCAAAACCACTGCTGATAAATACAGAAAAAGTTGAAATACTTTATTACACCCTGCTTCTAGCCTCTTGTGTTCTGGCAGTCTCTGCTCCAGACAGCTGTCTGTATTGTGAGCTTATCCCTCTACACAGAGAGAGGTCACCAGTAGGATGGTGAGGGATGCAAAGCTGGATGACTGGGTTTCCTCACAGACCGAGATGGGGCAGTGCAAGGTGTTCCAGGAGGTGCAGCACCCTGACTTAGCTTTGCTAATGAACTCCTGAGAGAGCCCTTTTCTGTGCTGTGGGTGAGGAGGGGAGCAGTCCATGTGGTGGGTAAGTTCATGAATCAGCTGACACCTCTCCAGCTCGAGACACTGAAAGCAAGGTGGTGAAATTCATGGAAATGCATCTGACCTTTGGTCTTCATGTCCAGTTCTCTGGGACAGAATAGTTCTTCCTGGTTTAATTTCTTCTTGGGGATACTGATGCAAAGCTTGTTTGTGAAAATAAAAAATGTATGTCTGTTGGATAAGGGTGTGTGAAGTCCATAAAACTGTTGTGCTTCAGAAAGCAAGCTTGGAATTATAGCTTCTCTTCTGTAAGAGCAACCCTGACTTAGGACTTCCTTGCTGATTCCCCCTCACTAAAGATTCTATATGTGCCATTAAATAAAAAAATAAGGGAAAGTCATTGGAAAATGCCTGCATTGCATTTTCAGTGGGATTTGATTCCTTTTGAGGAATTTCTTTTGGGCACTGAATGAGGAGAAAGCCTCTGCTATGGTTCTGGTGTGTGACTGCCTAAGACTGGCGTCGAATCCAGTAACTTCTCAGTGAACTAAGGCAAGTGTAGCCTCTGAGGCTTTAGACAACCCTTGTTTCATGCCTGATAACTAGTGCTGTAGAAAATGTGCTTTTGCATTTGGTATTACATAGGAAATGTGGCTTCTGGTGTCTGGATTTTTTGTGGATTCCCTAGTACTACAAATCCTGTAGTACTAGGCATCTCAGAGGGATACCTGTCAGGGTACTCCTTTCCTGCTGTCAAATGGTCTTCTACGTTACAGGTTTTCATTAGCTGAACAAATCTATTGCAGGTGTGTTGGAAGAATTTAAAAATTAAGGATTTAATGAACTATGCCCAGGTGAGGCTTCTATAAGGATGTGTAAAAGTTGTCTGTAAAGGCATGTAGGGCTTCCTTTCTGTGAACATAAAATGGGATATTGTACTGCAGTATATAATTTTTAAAAATCTGGTCTTACAAAGGACTATCTGCACAAGGTAATAAATATAAAAGGAGAAAAATCCTCAAAAGACTGATTACCAGACCAAAATCAAGAGGAATCTTAAGATTTCTCATGTAACCTGGAGATCAACCTAATGCCCCTTTAACTCCATGAATCTTCCTGGGATGTGTAATTGTGACAAATGAATCAGGTCTATATTAGAGTTTCTAAGTATTATAAGTTGTGGAAGGCTGAAGATAATAATAATAACAAAAAAGAAAA
>VXBC01009753.1:53616-68272 GCA_013399945.1 Ploceus nigricollis
AAAAAAAAAAAGAATTCCTACTATGGACAAAATACCCAACACTGCTACAGAAAGTTAAAAATTCTTTCAAAGCTCATAGTTTCCCCTCACACACACATATTCCCCTGAAGAATGTGAAATCAGGGAATTTCTCTGGTAAGCCTTCTCATTTCAGGGATCAGACTACTGATTTCTGTTTCAAAGTCAGGACCATGCCCAAAGGGATGCTCCAAAGCATTGGTGGTGTCCATAGGTGCACTGTCCTGCTGGTGCCGTGTCTGTGGGTGCAGGGTGTCCCTGTTGGTGCAGTGCCCTCTCACAGCTGTTGGACACCCCTGTGCCAGGCTTCTCAGCTGCCTGGGCTGTTCTGAAATTCATGCCTGACTTCATGGTCTCATCTGCCTCCTCTTCAGAGGGTGTGTAAATGATGGCATGCTGACTTACTCAGATAAATGCATTGTGCAATTTGTTTTATTCCTGTTTATAAAAGCATTATGCTGCCACCACCCTCTTCAAATGAAATGGATCAATGAGTGAGATGTTGTGTCTTGTAAGCACAGGAGGCAATTTTTCTGCGAGAGGATGCCACGTTCTCACTATATGTTCTCTGGCACAGAGCAGCTGTGTGGCAGCACCCATACCAGTTGAGTCCTTTTTTTTCCATTGTTGCACGGACACTGACTTACTTTGCTTTTTGGGTACTGGGAAAGTGTGGGGTTTGTCATAGAAGAGACACATGGGATTTTGACAACTGTTTTAATGTAAAGCCTTGTAACTATGCTTCTTCAGTGTCAAGTTGAAAGTATAAATTTAAGGCTAATGTAAGGAACTTTTTCCATTTTCTTGCAAAAAAATCCTGACTGGTGATTTTAATCAGATTGGCTTTCATGTAGGTGGTATTTAACAATTATCTAGCTACAGCAAGGTTCAGAAATGAACAAACAAAAAAAGGCTTTATTTAGTACTCTGTGCCTGCATGTGTGCAGGTAGGGTAGAATGAGAAAATAAAAGGACAAAAGTTGGCATGTAGTATTTACATTTCGTTGGGTTATTGGATCAGGTGCAGCATTATCCAAATACAGTGGACTGTTCTTGACTCTTAGTGGCAAATATTACATTAGTGTATATGGTAGTAGCTGGTATGTTTTCATGCTATTTGAAAATCTGATTAACTTGTACTTTTTTATGCTAACCACGTTGGCAAATTTGTTTCAAAAGCTAGTTCATATAAATTTTATTAATGAATTTAAATCATTTGCAACAATGCTGTTTTTTCTTTAAGGTTTTGACAAAGGGAAGGATGATGCGTCACAAAAAGATGATGCAGCATATTCTATGTCAAAAAGCAAGGTAAGGAAAACAACCTCCTAACCTGTCTTAAAAATTTTGGTGTGTAAAGAAGTTACACATTTTTAATTAAGGGCAAATGTATTTAATTTTTATTGTAGATAATCTTGAAGATTACTCTTCAGATTCAGCAACAGATAAAGATTAAAAGGAATCTCTTAATACAGTTCCCAGGATGACATCACATCCAAATCTGTGGTTCAAAGTAGTGAAAATTAAATATGAAGTCTTCTTGGGGTTGTCTTGGAGTGGGATATTGCCTTGCCACAGATTTGAAATTGCCTTGCCATAGAGTTTAAAGGCTCTAACTTACCCAGCTGTGTGGTTTTCTGTTTTCTGCTAGGATATCCACTGTCTTTTTAAAGAGGCAAATGTGGTAACAGACACTTAAACAGTTGGGGTGCAGCAGGTGTGAGTTGCTCTGGAAGGTGATGACCTGATCTGGGGCATAGCTAGCTCCCAGGGGAAAGGGGGAAATTCCTGCTTTTTGCTGCTTTTGCACACAGCTGTTGCCACAGCACTCTGTCCTGGGCACAGGCAGCCACACCCCTTGGAGATGGGGTTTGCACTCGAGGTCTTGACACAAGTTTTTCTGTGGTATTTAATATATCAGAGCCATAAAGAGAAACATTACAAAGATACTGAAGGAAAATGAAGAGGCTTAAAGATTATAGTAGCATTTCCAAGCTTAAATGGTGTCATTGAAATTGCAATGGGATAAGCAGTTTAGTGTCTGCAGCTGATGCTCCAGTTTGTGGTGTGTAGCTAAGCATTTCAAACTGTTGGTGTCTTACACATGACTTGGAATCACAAAACTTTGTATCTTTTTGCTTTATTGCATCCTAGAGCCTCACTTGTCAGGAATATCAAGGAAGTATACTTTACCATCCAGCTTTCTTGTGATCAAAGTATTTGTATTGGTCCAGAAACCTCCAAATCAGTTTGACTTGGAAATCAAGTTAATACGATCTCTTTTGACTTGGATTTCTTCCAGACTCTCAAGAATGATATATCTTTGACTATCCAATTCCCTTTTTCTCTCCCTAATATTTATTTTTTTCTTAGTTGTTTTCTTAAGTCTTTGGGTTCTTTGCTATTACATTTTTTGTGTCTTTCTGTCAAAGATGATACCAATATTCCTACTTCTGCTAATACACGCTTTTCTTCACCCTTTTTTTTTTTAATTGGGGCTTGATTTTACTAATGGAAGTGAAATAGCAGCCCTTCTTCCTCATGGAGAATAGAAAAGCAGTGATGGGACTTGCCTGGAATCTGGTACTGAATATACCTTGCAGGGAGTTACAGCAGGTTCTCTTAAAGTGTTTTCTTCTAAATTTTTTATCCCATCTGCTTTGTGTGGATATAACAATGAGAAGGTTACTGGCTTAAAAATATACAGATCACTGACCTGTCTCATAACATAGAACAGCTGAATGTAAACCTGTACTCAGTGTCATATTAATGAGCTTTAAAACTGAGACAATGAGAAAATGAGTTTTTTAAGTAGGGAAACTTATTGGTTTGGGGCTTTTCTATGCATGACCTTTAGATTGCATTAGCTTTCTGCTGGTGAGCGACTAGAATATTTATGAATGTTTTGCTTAAGTTGTTCCATTATAGCTTGCATAATGAGTTCATTAGCTCTTCTTATGTGACAGTGATAATCATTTTTCCCCTCTTCTGTTACTACATTTAAAGTACTGTATTTCCTTTACATTCTAGAGCGAGGAATTTAATTTCAAGTTGTACACTCATCTTAAAGCTAAATTTTGAGTGTCAAGAACATACCTTTATTACAAGATATTTCTTTCATTTTTCCAAGACAGACACAGAAGTTAAAGAACATTTACTTATCATTGAAATAATTTTGAGCTAAAATTACTTTTTGCCAGTTATTGCACATATCTTTTTTACAGTAGCTAAGTTGACTCCTGTAAAGTCTTAGTTCTGAATTAAAGATGTAAAGTAAAATCCAGGTTACTTGAGGCTTTGTTTCTTTTGTTTGAGCAGCCTGTGAGTTAAGAGAATGCTCAAGTGCACTGTTTTTATTATAGCTGTAAGTTTTACTCAAAGATGTGTATATATATATAAAGTTCTACTTTATTTTTGGGCTGTCGTTTTGTAGTATTCCAAAATAGAAATTCAGTGACTAGACTTTGCACTGTCGTTTGAGATTTGAAATGTGGAACATCTTAAGGGTCAGTTTTGATAAAATGTCCTTGAGTTTGAACTGAATACTCAGTTTAGAATGTTAAATTGTTTTGTTTGGGTGTTTTTTTTTTTCACAATGCAGAAGTTTTGGGTCCACCAGGCTTATGTTTCAGTGCACAAAGAAATACAACTCTCTAATTTATCTGAAGTTTGTATTTAATGAATACCTACTCAATGTTCTCTGACCTCCGATAGGAATGGTATGAAAACTCTATCACAAACTCCCCTTATACTCTTCTTTTTCCCTTCTTTTTTTTTCTAAAGAGTACTGTTCCCAAAGTGAATATTTGGTGGATTGAGTTCCCTTTCAACTAGTCAGCAACAAACCTCTAGGAGCAAACTTTGAACCTTACAAGACATGGGGAAGAGGCGGGGGGAGAGATCATGTGGTGCTGAGGCAGCTCATTGTCCTGCATGAATGAGACTTGGGTGTCACGAACAAACCTGGGTCTTGTTCCTGCCTGACACCACCGTGAGCTTCTTGAGGATGACTTGCAAAGTAATCAGAGCGTGGAATTAGGGTTCAAGGAGCAGAACAAGTGCCATTAGTGGGCAGTTGTACTCTGATGATTTATAGAGCACTGAATCCTAGACTGAAGAGGCTGTATTTTCCTACATGAGTCACAGGGTAAGTGCCTCTATAGCAGTCTGTTTGGAGAAGCTGTCAAGTTGTGGATGAAGACAGCTGATTCTATATTCTAATTCATAAATCCTGGGAATGACTCCGAGTCGTGTTAAAATACCTGGATTTATCTAAAACATTCTCTCTCTGCTAAAATAATGCCTAACTATTCAAGCACACTCTGTCTAGTAACAGTCTACATGAGCTAAATACTTGCTGTGTATAGGTCAGCTGCTTCCAAAGGGACCTCAGACTTCTTTCCCATAAAACCCTTACAGAAAGAGACTCCATGAACAGGTCGTGAATGGCTCAAGTTACAAGAAGTGGTTTATTGTTTTGTTTGGGTTTTTTTAAGGGGGAAAGCAGTAGAGAAGTGAGAGGGAATGGGAGCCTTACAAACATAATTGCACTTCAAACACTTGCTGAAGTGCTAGCATCAGTAATATATTCTTGTGTCATTTATTTATTTATTTATTTATTATGTGTGTTGTGAATTTCAGTCTGAATCCAAGCTTTTCAATGGCTCTGAGAAGGACATCTCTCAATCTTCAAGCAAACTTACAAAAAAAGAATCTCTCAAGGTGAATTAATTTCCTAGCAACTCCTCAAGGGCTATAAATGCATTCACATATCTTACTCTCTAATCAGAAGACAAAAATGCCAAATAATGAGATTTAGTGAATATTTAAGTATTGTGAGAAGTTGTGCTGTTGAGTCTCTTCAAATTTTACTGGTTTTTTACTTGAATAATAGCTTCTATAATGCAGTCTTTAAGATGGCACTATATTGTAGAATAACTCAGACTATAGATTATTTCAGATTGGCAGGGACCTCAGGAAATCTACATGCAATGAAATGACAAATGGAATTATCAAAATAGCAATTTGAATGCATTTCTACTGTCTCCTTCCGTCTGTACTGTAGCAAGACCAAACTCCACTGTTTGGTAGATACCATTTCAAAAGAAATGTAAAATTATTTGGCTTTAAATGAGGGAGGTACATTCCTGCAAATTTCTCCTAGGGGGGAGCATAACTGGTGGGTAAAGACCACAGATCAGATAATGTACCTGTATATTGGAATTTGGTTTGGTTGGTTTTTCCTCCCTTTTGATTCTAAGAGGAGCTTCAAAGTCCTCAGTTTTTAAAGAAAATTGCAGAAGAATCTGAAATTGGCTACATCATAGCTGCTCTTGAAGTAATTGTTTGCACTTTGAAGTCAAATACTCTGTTTTAAAGCTATTTTTCTATATCTGTATTGCAAATCGAATTTAGCAGGTTTTTCCCTCAGCTTGTGTTGGCTGATACCTTTTTGTGCTGATAACTGGCTTATGGCCATGACATTGTAAACATTTTTATTATTTTTACAGGTTCAAAAGAAAAACTACAGAGAAGAAAAGAAGAGAGCCACAAAAGAATTACTTAGCACGATCACGGACCCCTCAGTTATTGTTATGGCCGACTGGTTGAAGGTCAGAATCCAAGTGCGAAACCTGAGTTGAAGATGGAACAGTTAGTTGCTTGCTGCTTTCTGGCCAGAATAGAAAAGGCTCAATCTTTTACTTACTGTTAATGTTTTTCTACAGGCACAGCAGCCACTAATTGCAGCCCAAGGTCCCTGTGCTCAAATCCCAGGGGACTAATAGAGGAACTTAGCTCCCACTTACTGCAGTCACCCTAGTCACATTATTCTTGTGTGCATAGCCATCAATTTGGGATGAGTTGGCTTTGCAGTTCTCATTTTGTCATTCTCATTTTACACTTTGAAGTGGCTCTGTTACATACATAACAATTGCAGAAATAATTCAGTCAGATATTTGAATGCAGGTTTCTTTGTGTATTTCTGGTAATTTTCCTTTCCTTTCTTAAGAGCTAGCTGGTACTGCTATCTTAAAGCCAGCAGTTCATATTATCAACAGTAGTGCAGTTGAATTGTCATACTTCCTATATCAGGATGTGTGCATACCCATTTGTAGAACTGAGTATTCCTCAAGACAGAAGAACAAGCATACCCTTATATTCTTTAATAAACCTGGGTAAACTGCTTTGAAATAAAAACTAATAAATTTCAATTTTAATTTTGTTAAAAGGGATGGTTTTGGTATTGGCTTCACTGAGATATAACTGTAACTATTGATCTTCTAGATTCGTGGTACCTTGAAAAGCTGGACCAAACTGTGGTGTGTACTGAAACCAGGAGTGTTGCTTCTTTACAAAACTCCCAAAAATGACCAGTGGGTAGGAACAGTGCTGCTGAATGTTTGCGAACTCATCGAGAGGCCTTCTAAAAAAGATGGCTTTTGTTTCAAACTTTTTCATCCTTTGGAGCAGACCATATGGGCTACAAAGGTTAGTGGTAGCATGCATGGTTCTTAAGGGATAGCTAGCATTAATCAGCTACAAGTAAAGACAACCTCAATGAAAAGCAGAACTGTGTTTTCAGTTTCAGCTTCTGTGGTTTGTGTTGATTCTGAATATAAGCCCTCAACATCTAGTCCCATTCATCAGAAAAAGTATTTGATTTATGCTGCTCCATGTACTTAAAGAGCTTCAGAAGTGTGGTATGCAAAGGGTTGCCATTAAAAAGGTTAATGCCATCACTGGCAATCACATAAATTAAAGGAGCGTGTGTTAAACATTATATTTTACATCAGTCAAATCTGAGAAATTAAGGTGAGATTTGCTAAAATGAAAGAGTTTTGTTATAAACATTTCTTGTTGTCCAACTCTATATTTATGTAGTAAAATGTCACCTTAGTTCAATTTGCTTATAAGAGTCAAAAACCAGATTACCTGCTTGTGCAATGATAGCCAATATTGCAACTTGTTAGCCAAGTCTGTTCCTTTCTGTTATGATGTTAGGAAGATAAATGTTTTAATTCAGTTCTGATGTCTGTTTGCCTTGTCATACATGGCATAATATTGTGAGCAGCTCTTACCTCTGTTGAAAAGCACAGGTGTGTTCTGCAGAGCAAAGGTTTGTTTCAGTATCTTGTAAGGATCTTTAATGCTTGCTCTTACTCATCGTTTATAATCTGATAAACTATTTTAGTCCTTGTTTTGTGTTTACATGTGGAGAGGGGATGTGGAAGCACAGCACAAGTGAACATATTTTCCTTCTAAAATAACGTCTTGCTTTAGATGAAATTACTGTACAATATTAGGACCCTTGTCATAATTAACTAATTATACCCTCTAAAATAGGCGTCTTACAATCTCACAATTAGTAGCTATCTTCTAAATCTTAAATTGATACAGATGTATTGTCACATCTTTAGAATATGCTGTGTTAAATTTGTCATCCTTTTCTTAAGGAAGTCAGTATAATTCCTGATGCTTGTGGTCATTCTGGATTTATCAGTGTTATCTAAATTTACCAAAGTTGCATCAAATCACTTGTATTTTCTTTTGAATAATTTTATTTTATTGTTGCTTAGGCAAACTTCTCAGTAATAGTGGTGATCTCACATTTGCAGAACACAAACTCCATATCCTTTTCCAAAGCATTTGGTGTTAATATGCTTTATTTATGATATGTATACATACCTTGCAAAGTGGTGGCCTATCTGCAGAAGATCACAAATCAGTCTTATATTTCTTTATTGCTTGGCAATGAGAAATGGATTTGTTTGTTTTTTTAACTAGATATTTAGAATTTAGAGGACATGCCCTACCAGATTTTTACTTTTTTAAGGTAGGTCAAATATTGAACCTGAACAAGTTGATATTGTCTATTCTAAATGTGCTGAGAGCTGGAGTGGCGTTTGTTCATTTTGGTATGGCTATTTGCAGTTGAGAATTCCTGGATTCCATTAGATGAAAGGCCTTTAAGTTTGAAACCCTTTTCTGCCTTGTTTACCTAGTCAGTCAAAATGTCCTAGATACAGATTTATTATCATGAGGCAAACTTGCATAAGTGTAATAGCAATTGACTGATCCAGAGTAGATTTACCAAAAAGAGCCTCAAGTCCAAGGCAAAGTGAGCCTTGTTTGAAGTTGGTGCAGAAAGATAGCATTGCAAAAAATATATATAGAGCTATAAGTACTGCAGGAGATTTTCTCACTTGAACACACTACATATGGTGTGTCCATCTGGCAGACTGCAAATTCTCTTCTGCAGTAGTTTGTGGCCAGTCACTTCACATGCTCCCTTAAGCCTGTTGCTGTGGTCTTTGATGTTCCTCCTGCGCTCTGAGGTAGCCGATGCACTGTACCTTCATTGTTTTCCTTGTGTGCCTGGTCCTGATGCCATTAAAGTTTTCTGAAATGAAAAATTAGAAAAGTTAATGCAAATATTCTTTTCTGAGTAAATTTAGTCAGGGGTGACTGTATATCAGTTTTCATTGTTGTCTTTGAAACAATGTTCATGGCATTTGAGTTTCATTGGCATGAATATTCTGTAAGAAGTAAACTTGAACATTTTTTAATCTAATGGAATTTTTAACTTGACCATTGGCTTGGAGTAGTAGCATCATTTCACCAGAAACAGAGACAATCCAAACAGAGTCACCCAGCAAACTAAAATTAATGTGCCTTTTGTACAGATCACTAACTACTGGAAATTGGTTTTGAAACCATAATGAGTGATACCAAAGGAAAGTATCCAGTGCTGTTGGAACCGTAACCAGTAAGAGGAAATCAAGATCCATGAGCAGTTATATAAAATAAGTCAACTTACTTAAATACTTCTTTGCTAAAAATTACTCACTTTTTATTCAATATATTTTTATTTTAATCAATATATTGTTAAAACACTTAAGGAGTGTAACTTTCTTGCATTAAAAAAAAGCAAAACCAGACACCAAAACCACACTTCATAAATTGTAATTGTTTGGTACATAGTAAATAACGTACCCTGAAGAGCCCACTGTATAAACCCAAAGGGCAGATCTCATGAGCAGAGGTCTGCCCTTAGTCTGCCCCAATGTCCTGTGACCCAAGAGTTCCAAGGCCTTCTGGTGGCTGAGGCCTTTGCACAATGCTGGCAGCACCCCAGCACCTCTCCCACCCCGGCCTGGTGCCATGGTGCTCTCCCCTCCTCAGGTGACCCTGGGCTTCTTCCCTGCCTTCCCACCCTTGGGGTGAGGAGTGGTCATGCATTGGGGTTGTCCCTCTTGATTCTTGGTACCCACTAAGTCCTAGTCCCAGTGTTGCTGCTTCACCCAAGACTTTTTGTAGGCACACCTTTCCTCTCTCTCAGCAGGAGACTGAGGTTTGGAATCTTGTTTCTAGCACCCAATTGCTGTTACTCTATACTGACTCCTCAGGAGTTTCTGAACATCATTTACACCAGCACTAGCTTGTCTGTATTGGTATTTAAGTGCCGCCAAGACAACTCCTTTACCTGCTTCTTGCCCTCAGAAACGTTCTGGCTGTTTCATTTGCTTGCTTCTAAAATTACCTGCCTTTATCTGCTTTTGCTCAAAACTTCTGCTGGCTTTCCAATTCCCTCTTCTAAGCCTTATATTGGCTTTCCATTAGGTTTCTCTGGGGGAAATCAGTAAAGATCAAAATATGTTAAGTCATCAGTTAGGCAGGCTTAACCCAGCTTTCAGCAATAGCTCCAAGTATGTTTAATACAGCCCTCTTTGCCTATCAGTTGTCTTAAAGTTATCATAGATAAACTTTTTTTGGAAGGGACTTCAAAATGGTTATTTAACATTTTATTCCAAAATGCAAGTTGACAGAAATGGAAAAGTCCTTTGAATTTTTTTTTAATGTGAAGTGTGAAAAACTTCATAGTAAATAGAAAATAAAACTTTGGCCACATCTGATTTATACACCAAATCCCGCCCCCAAAAAAATCCCTCCCCAAAAACCAACCCTCCCCCCCAAANCTAAAATTATTTTTGAATCACAAAGACCATTCTTTTGAAAAGTGGGCTTGAATCAGGTCCCATACTTAGAATGAAGTCTTTGAAGAAGAAATCCAGTGAAAGAGGGCTGTCCATCTTTCCATTCATCTCTTCATTAGATGTTGCTGAGTGACAGTAAATAGCCCTGCAGTGTGTCAGCTTCTTACCACATTGAATGATAAACTGTAAAACTGAATTAAAATATCTGACGCTGTTTCTTGTTTTGTGTATTTCAAGGGTCCTAAAGGTGAAGCAGTTGGTGCTATAACTCTGCCATTGCCCAGCAGTTACTTGATCATCCGAGCTGCTTCAGAATCAGATGGTAAATAGATACTTCATTGATTTTCAGCAGTGAGAAAGATGGTTTCAATTGTCTTATCATGTCTGTTACAGCACTTTAATTGCAGTTGAATTGTTGTTAAGGTTCTCCTTTAATTTAGAGCATTCAGTTATTTTGGTACTAGTATCATGGTTTTTAAAGGAGAATATTGATCTAAAGGAAAAGTTATTGAACTCCTTGCAGTTGCCTTTTGTTGACAGGGTAGAGGAGGGGGAAAGGGTTATCTGTGATTTAGCTATATTAATGTATGTCTAAATACCAAGCTCTAAATATCAAGTGCCTTTGTAAAGTGTTAATATGGATGTATTCTTATTAAAGCTTTTCTGTGTTAAGTGCAGCAGTTGCACAGAGTTCTAGTAGTAAAAATTTCTTCAAAATATAGTTTTGTAAACACCCTTCACTCAGAAGATGGTGATCAGTACAACTGCCTTCTAAAGTTACAATGTGAAAAAAATTTAAGACTGTTATGTAGCTGTTTCTAGCAGGTGCTTTTCATCTATTGGTTAATTAGGCATACTCCTGCAGACTTTAAAGATGGGACTCTCTCTGCCTTCTGTATTGAGAAATGGATTAGATACATGGAAAAGAAGAAGGGGAAAAAATACACAAATTTGTTCAGTTACTTTTTGCCAAAAAAAAAATTAGAATATCTGCTTTTTATCTTTTGAAATGTTATTTATATGCTATCATTATAGCTCTTTTTCCTCACTGTTATCATATTACTTGGGCAAATTTTGCCAAATGATGTGGTTACTTAGTCTTCATAATTAGAACAGGGCTGCAGGCAACTTTGGGGGCATTCCACAGTCATGGCCTGGGTGGAACCAGACTAAGGAAGAAATGCTGGAATATGCTCTAAGAAAATAATGATTTACCTTGCTTGTCCTTCCCTGAAACGTCCCTTGTACTGAAGCTGGGTGGTTGTGAGTTGTTTTTATGTCCCCACCAGACCATAAAATCCTATGCATGTAATGTGGAACAACTCTGATGTGTGTCTTCAAAGGCAATGCAAGCTGGCCCAAAGGGCTAATTTTCCCAGTTAGGAAACAGTGGTATAGTTCTGTTAAATCCTTACGTTTTAGTCTAATACTAAATTTGTCTTTAGGCAGGTGTTGGATGGATGCTTTGGAGCTGGCACTGAAATGTTCAAGTCTGCTTAAACGTACAATGATTAGGGAAGGCAAAGAACATGATTTGAACTCCTCAGCTGACAGTACTCATGTCTCTTTCTATGGTCTGCTCCGTGCTAACAACTTGCACAGTGGAGAAAACTTACCGTAAGTGAATTAATTATTAAACCTGATTGCTTTTGGGCAGAACCTTGTAGTGATAATTTTGCCACAGGGAGGCTAAGGCTGCTTTTTTTTTTTGCTCCTGAGTTCTCTTTATATGCCTTATTTGCAGTGTGTTTTACACCCTGCACATAAAATAAAAAAACTTTTTTTAAGCAAAGTGGACCCAGGGGAAATTTGGCCCAAGGAACTTGGAGTATTGCATCAGTAAGTTTAATTACTCGGTTAAACTGTTCAAAATAGAAAAAATGAAAATTTTAAGTTGGTGTCTCTCTTTAGCTTCAGTGGAAAGTCAAAAGCTTAGTACATGTGACAAAAGTCAGTAGACTGAATTTAAGTTGCTGTTCTTTACTTAAAGAAATGAATAATCCTTTATTAAATGGTTTCATCATGAATCATCAGATGGATGAATAATAATTCTGTCACCTTATGATTAAATGCATTAAAGTGAAAATTGTCTTATATCACCTGATATTTAATGTCTGAGAGCCCTTGAGTTA
Organism: Ploceus nigricollis; assembly: GCA_013399945.1. NCBI lineage: Eukaryota > Metazoa > Chordata > Aves > Passeriformes > Ploceidae > Ploceus > Ploceus nigricollis. Next base: position 65,762 of record VXBC01009753.1, read on the forward strand.
CTCCCTGATTATTTCAATAAATACTTTCAGCCAGGTTTTTGTGAGCATAAACTTCTATGGAAATAAATTATTAAGTGTAGTGAATGAATGGCTGTAATGGGTTGACTGTGGCTGGATGCCAGGCACCCACCAAAGCCTCTCTCTCACTACCTTGTGCAGCTGGATAGGGAGAGAAAATTTAACAAAGGGTTCATGAGTTGAGATAAGGACCAGAAGAAGTCACTCACTAAATACCATCATGGGCAAAACAGGCTTAAGTTAGAGATATTAAATCGAATTTATTACTAACAAAATCAGAGCTGAATAATGAGAAGTAAAATAAGACCTTAAAAAACACCTCTGCCCTACCCCTCCCTCCTTCCCCAGAGGCACAAAGAGGCAGGGAGTGGGGGTTTCCAGCTGCTGCTGAGGGAGAGGAGTCCACCCTGGGGTCCCTTCCACAGGAGATAGTTCTCTGAACTTCTCCAATGTGAGTTCCTCCCATGGGCAACAGTTCTTCAGAAACTGCTGCCACGTGGGTCCCTCTTCCACAGGGGCAGTTTTTCAGGCACAGCCTGCTGCAGCGTGGGTCTCCCACAGGGTCACAGGTCCTACCAGGACACTACTCCAGCACTGGCTCTTCTCCCAACAGGTCAGCAGGTCCCTGCCAGGAGCCTGTTCCACCACAGGCCTCCCTTGGGTTTACACCCTCCTCTCAGGCATCCACCTCAGTAATTCTCCACCAATTCAATATACTTTGTGAAGATTTAGCTGTCCATTTGTTTTTACTGGATGGGCAGGAATTTTGTATTGCTGTTATGAGTATTTTGTATTGCTGTTATGAGTCCCAGAGAGAGACCTGGACTGGGAGAAATGCAATTCTTTTTATGCAATGCATAGATGTTCTGAGAAAAGCACAAAAAAGGCAAATGCTTGCCCCCTGCAACAATTAAAGACCCTATCCAGATGACCAAGCTTGGCTCAGCTGCAGTTTAGCACCTTCTTCCACTCATAGGAGCAATACGACTGCTGTGTACAATTCAGCTAGAGATCTGTACTCTGGAATAGTAGTTTAATATCAACTGCTGGCCAAGCAGAATTACAATCACAGCAATTAGCTCCAGCTGTTAAGTCTAATTAATACTAATGCTTTAATTAAGTACATCATCTGGTATAGCATATTCTTAGAGTATTCAGTGTGCTTAACTATCTAAGGAGCAAAACTGGCAGGTCTAGCTTTAATTGGGTGTCAGAAGAGGGAGAAGAAAGGTGAAAGCAATTTTAACTTCAGTTGAGAGAGAGCTTTTTTAAGTAGGTTAATAGCAAGAGAAGGTCCAAGGAAAACCTTGGACTGATACTTGTGGAAGATGGTCACCTGAAAAATAGGGATGAAGAAAAAGCAAGCATGTTCACTGCTTTCTTTTTTTTTTTTTTGCCTCAGTCATTAATACTAATAGTAGACTGGGCTGCCTGATCTCGCCTTGGAGGCCCATGAGTGCAGGATCAGTGATTTTTCCATTTGTGGGCACTGAAATTGTGAGACCAGTTGTATCAGCTGAATGTTTGTAAGTCTGTGTGGTCTGAGGTGATTCATCACAGAGCAGTGGAGGAGCTAGTGGATGTTATGACAGGATACTTCTCAATTGTCTACCAAGGGTCTGAGGAGGTCCCCATCAACTGGAAACTAATCAACAGTATTCAGATTTACAAGGGCTGGGGAAAGACCCAGGAACCTATAGACCTGTGAGTCTAACCTCAGTACATGGAAAAATTGTGGAGAATATCATACAGTGTCTGTTGAAAGACATTTTAAAGAGCAATGAATCACCAGGCAGACTCAGCATAGGGAAAGTCAAGTTTAGCTAATAAGATATCCTTCATAAGATAAGGTCAGTTGCCTACTGGATGAAGGTAAAGCAGTGGATGTAGTTTTTCTGGATTTTATAAGGCTTTTGATATTGTCCCTCACAGGATCATTTTGGATAAATTATTCAGCTGTGAGATGAGCAGGGTCACCATGTGCTGGTTGAAGAACTGGGTGAATGGCGGGACTCCAAGGGGTGTGGTGAATGGGACTACATCTGTCTGGTGACACCAGCAATGTCCCTCAGGGCTCAGTCATGGGCCTGTTCTGTTCAGTGTTCTTATCAGTGATCTGGATGTAGGAGTTGAATGCACTCGTAGCAAATTTGCTGACAATACCAAACAGGGAGGTGCTGCTGACTCTCTCAAGGGACAAGAGGCCTTTGCAGAGGGATCTGCATAGATTGGAGAGTTGGGGAATCATCAATGGCATTGAATTAAAGAAGTCCAAATGTCTGATTCTGCACCTAGGGCAGGGTAATGCCAGGCACAAGAATAAATTGGCAGAGGAGTGGGTTGGGAGCAGACCTGCCCTCATGGTGGCCCGAGGTGACCATTGGGTGTGAGGCGGGCACAGGGCCAGATGAGGGCCAGTGGAAAGAGGCCAGGAGGTCTGGCTGACAGTGGGATCAACATGGGTCAGCAGTGAGCTCTGGCAGCCAGGAGGGC
>VXBC01009753.1:68490-84854 GCA_013399945.1 Ploceus nigricollis
AATTGTCTACCAAGGGTCTGAGGAGGTCCCCATCAACTGGAAACTAATCAACAGTATTCAGATTTACAAGGGCTGGGGAAAGACCCAGGAACCTACAGACCTGTGAGTCTAACCTCAGTACATGGAAAAATTGTGGAGAATATCATACAGTGTCTGTTGAAAGACATTTTAAAGAGCAATGAATCACCAGGCAGACTCAGCATAGGGAAAGTCAAGTTTAGCTAATAAGATATCCTTCATAAGATAAGGTCAGTTGCCTACTGGATGAAGGTAAAGCAGTGGATGTCGTTTTTCTGGATTTTATAAGGCTTTTGATATTGTCCCTCACAGGATCATTTTGGATAAATTATTCAGCTGTGAGATGAGCAGGGTCACCATGTGCTGGTTGAAGAACTGGGTGAATGGCGGGACTCCAAGGGGTGTGGTGAATGGGACTACATCTGTCTGGTGACACCAGCAATGTCCCTCNCATTAACAGCTGGTCAAGAGAGGTGATTGTGCCACTATATTCAACATTTGTGTGGCCTCACCTTGAGGGATGTGTGCAGTTCTGGGCCCCAAAATTTAGAAAGGTTATGAAGGTTCTTGACTATATTCTGAGGAGGAGCAACAAATCTTGTTAAAGAGCTGGAAGGCATGGCCTGTGAGGAGGGACTGATAACTTTCAGTTTGTCTAGCTTTGAGAAAAGGAGGCTGAGATGCAAACTTAGAGCTCTCTTACATCTTTTTGAGGAGGGGAAATGGAAAGGGAGGTGCTGAATTCTTCTCCCTGGTTTAGAAGCATGGGAATGGTTTAAAGTATCATCAGAAGAGGTTTAGACTGGACATTAGGGAGCATTTTTTTTACTGAGCATATGGTCAGACACTGGAACAGGCTTCCTAGAAAAGGTGGTTGATGTCCCAGGCTCATCAGTGTTATTTGACAGCTCAGTGAGAAAAGTATACATCCTACATGTTTTCAGCAAGGCTAGTTTGACACTGCTGCCACCTCAGGCTTGATACTGGCAATTTTGGTGTGTATTTTATTAAGATCCTGGTTTGGAAACAATGAAATTGTGTGCAGTTGAAGATTCATTTAGCCTTTGCTTTTAATAGGTTAAATGACAGTGAAATTGAAAGGCATCACTTCAAAGATCAAGATACATACTCTGACAAGTCTGATAAGGAAAATGACCATGACCATGAGGAATCTGATAACGATGGACTGGGGAAAAGTGAAGAAAGTGACAGTGACACATCAGAGCGACAGGATGATTCTTATGTCGATCCAGAACCAATTGATATCAAGGAAACTACTTACTTAGAACAGAGTCATGAAGAACTTGGGGAGGTAAAAGTGCAGTTGATGTACTGAGCAAGCAGCTTCTCCAAATAGTAAGCTGATATTTTAAGGATCAGACTACACTTGAAAGCTGACTTGCAGGATTGGATTTCATATTTTCAGCAATAATGTATAGAAGAGGTTCTGTTCACCCATATTTTGCTCTGCTTTGCCATTCTTGTGCTAATTTATGAGATTTTGACAGAGATAATGAAATTACCTGGCATATTGCTCATACAGAAGATACAGAAAGGGCCTCCTGCAGCAGAGGTTCATCATGACTATTTGTTCTTTTGTTGGTACTTCTGTTTGCGTTTTATTAACTTAGTCCATTCTTTTTCTTCAAATAAAAATCTTCGAGTTGAAGGTTTGAATGCAACCTGACACTTTTTTTTTCCTGCAAGAGAGAAGTTAAGCAGTTGTAGTCTGCAGAATTTAGTGGAAGGCTTGCTGTGCTTCTGATGTCAGCTTGCATTCTAATGATTCCCCAGAGCTGCTATTCCACTTCTGCAGGTTGTTTTATGTATTTGCCTATACAGGCAAATATGACAGGGATTTGTAAACCAGAAATCTTGGTAACAGAAATTGAAGTAAGTCTTTCCACAAATCTCCTCTTTCTCCTTAAGAGAAATGACAATGAGATTTTTATTTATACTCATGGAACTTGAATATCTTATGCATTAGTGCTTTCTAGTACCATGTCTAGACAAAGCAGTGTTTTAGGAAAAGCTGAGGAGTTTTAAGTGACAAATGTTTGAGTATGCATTTTAGAACTGTTCTGGAAAAAGGGATGCCTTTCCTTGCTTTTCCTACAACCATTGCTCTTGATTTCAGAAACTACATGGGATAATATCTCCCGTCTTCTTGGAGAGAAAGGAGCATGGAGTGTGGCTGCTGGTTTCACTCAGTTGCCCCTAAGTGGTATATTTTCTTTAAGGAAAACCACTGATGCTACTGACTGATTCAAGGCAGTGAAAAGCGTAGATATGTCAGCTTTTATGGTTGGGAAAAGCTGGTAGAATGAACAGCCCTTTGGTGTTTAAGTCCTGCATTTGAGAAGAGAGAGTAATGCAGGTGATGCCTAGGAAAGGACTAAGGAAGGATTTCTGAACAACATCCTACCTTAAAATTTCCAGGCTAGAGATGATGAAAACAAATGCTGAATAGTAAATCTATCATAGTTGATTAAAGATGTATCATAAGTGTATTTATAGAAACTTGATCTAACTTCCATAGTTGCTTCAGCATCTCAGAATGGTTTATTTTAAGTATCCATTTTCTATTCTTACTGCAACCTTAGAATGTGTTGACCTGTCTTCTGGAGGATTGTTTGCTTTCTCCTTTCTATAAGCAGTTTTTTGGCTCATCCTAGGCAGGTGAGGCTGCTCAGACAGAAGAAGTGTCAGAAGAAAATAAAAGTTTGATCTGGACACTACTGAAGCAAGTCCGGCCAGGAATGGACTTGTCCAAGGTTGTACTGCCTACATTTATTTTGGAACCTCGCTCTTTCCTGGACAAGCTCTCTGATTACTACTACCATGCAGACTTTCTGTCTGAGTAAGTCTCTGGTTTTCATTCTTCATTTCATTTCATTTTTTTAAATTAAAATAGAGTAACAGTGTCAGATATTGCCATTTTTCGAAAGCTAACTGCCTTGAGAGCTCATATGGTACATCTTGAAGTCTGGCACCTCTTACAATTTAATAGCAGTCATGTTGCAGGCATTTCTGGTTTAGCTTCTGAAGACTGGTCGAAAGACTTCTGAAAATGAGTTTAATTTTTTTTCTCCAAGAAGCATACTAAAAATGAGAAACCAATAATAGTTAATTTTTTAATTAACAGTGTTAAGTTCTGCCCAGATTTACAGTTGCCAGCTCAATATTAATTAGCTAATAAATTAAAGACTGTAAATTGAAATATTATTCAGCTCAGAGCTCTGCATGTAAGTAGGCTGGTAGTAAAAAGAGGAATAAATGGAAGAACTTGAGTGAGGGTGGGACAGAATTCAATGTTACAAAGAACAGACTCAAATATGGAAATACCATTTCTGGCACTTTAGTTTGACTTCAGTTTTCAGACAATTATTTGAAAACTTTAAATTTGTTGAGATCAGGCTTGAAGTTTTACAGTAGTGCAAATCACAGACCTGTTTTAGTCAGCTCATAGATTCAAGATATGTCACAACAATTGATAGCATGTTATAAATTATGCAATACTGGTACTCGATCTGTGTGTTCTGTTTCACAGAGCTGCTCTTGAAGAGAATGCTTATAACCGCATGAAAAAAGTAGTGAAATGGTATTTGTCAGGATTCTACAAAAAGCCAAAGGTATACTTTCATATATTATTTTGTCTTCAGTCACTGTGTCTAGTTTGAAGACTTAGGGATATGCTGGAGTAAGTTCTTCTTTTTGAATTTATATTTTAATGCATTTTTTAAAAAGCAAAGTTATGTTTTCATTGTTTACACAAATACAACATGGAAATTTTTGGTCCCTAGCCATACTTAAAATAAACTCTATTCAATTGCATTTGTCCCTTGGAGTAGAAGTTGAACTAAATATTTTTTGATAAAGTTGAGCCAGTTCTGTATTTACCATTTTTCAGTGATAACAGTCTGAAATTAGAGGACTAATGTTTCTACCACTTCATTTAGCTTTGTACTAAATACTCTTCATAGGCATGTTGTTGGGAAATAGTATTGACAGAAAGGACTTACAATCTAACGTCAGACAAAAGTTCTGTAATAATTCTGCAAAAAAAACCAAAACCAAAGAAACTTTACATTCTGTGTGTCCTCACATGTAGAATAGTTTAGTGGATATACTGAATGTATGATAATTTCCTTAGAGTGAAGAGCAGACTAATTGAGCGTAATATTCAAATGATGAAATCAAGTACCATGTCCTTCAGCATGTATTATGACAATTTTTTTTCCTGTGTGTCTTCAGTGATGGACTGATAAAATGTTTTGTGACTTGTGTACATGCACAGTATTGCACTCTCTATTCAATTTCTGTTTAGGGACTAAAAAAGCCGTACAATCCTATACTTGGAGAGTTTTTCCGCTGCATGTGGATTCATCCAAGGACAAACAGCAAGACTTTTTACATTGCAGAACAGGTAGATGCAATAACTGGAAAAAATAATTTTAAGAAAATAAATGTATTGTACATTTGTGCTAGTTAAATGCTATTTAAGTAGTTTCAGAAAATGTACTGAAGCGTATGAGTTGTATCCTAAAACCTCTCCTGGTGAGCATGGTTTTCTTACAGTTGTCTCTTAAGTGTGCCTTCCTAAAGAGAGAGAGGGAGGAAGGTGTTTCCAATATTTCTGTTCTTCTTCCCCTGGAACAAGTCAAGTGCTGATTTTCTTAATTCTTGAAATTCAGTAGGTGATTGCTTGATCTTTATCTCTAATGATTTTAGTCAAACTTCACTTATATTAACTGCATTCTAATATGTGCAGCCTGAATTTTGCATTGTCATTATTAGCTCAAAGTTTATACTATATTTACTATATTGCTTGTTTTTGTTTTTCTCAAACATGTTTTTTTTTCCAACAGGTGTCACATCATCCTCCAATATCTGCCTTCTACGTTAGCAACCGCAAGGACGGTTTTTGCCTTAGTGGTAGCATTCTGGCCAAATCAAAATTCTATGGTAAATAATGGGGGTTTTTTTGCTTGTATGTGTATTGAGGGATGCAAAATTGGTGCACATGAGCTGTGTTTTCTGGATGAAAGAGGGCTGTTAGAAGCGTGAGTGTTTTGGTTGTTGTATTGTCCTTTCCTTACAAAGTTTTTGCTACCGGTCTTCAGAATTTTAATTTCTGTTTTTGGAGTGTTTTAATTTTTAATTGGAGACACTGTGTATTAGTGACTTCACTAGACAGGATAGGTTGCAGTGTTAAATATACTGATGTTCTTAATTGTATTGCTTAATTATTAGGGAGTGTTGACTGTTGTCTTGCAGGGTGAGAAATGTGACTGTCTGTCTTTGAATTTCAGGGAATTCATTATCTGCCATATTAGATGGAGAAGGACGGCTAACGTTTCTAAATAGGGGAGAAGATTATGTAATGACAATGCCATATGCCCATTGTAAAGGTAGTGGTTCTTTTCATTCTCTAGATGGCAAAGTTATGAGAAAAGAATTTTGTTATTCTAAATAGTTCATTATTATAAATAATGTGCTGTGTTGGATTCAAACCTGTCATCTGGAGGAGAGTCTTCTGAACATTAGCAACATTGGTGGCTCTAGGCTTCCACATATTTTATCAGGAGAAAAATACATCTGTTGTTTAAGCCATGTTTTATTTTGACACAGGAAAAGCTTTTTTTTCATAACTAGTAAGAAATAGTAAGATTTTTTATGTATATATAGTTATCTGTCACTACATGACATTAATTTACTGTTTGAGTTGCCTTTTATTAGAGCAGCTTTGAGCTTTTCCACTATTTTCCTCTTCTAACTAGGAAAGGCAATGTAGTATCCACACCACAGTGTGATTTGATTATAAATCATGAACATTTGTCCTTAGTTTCACTATGGGAAATGGGTCAGTGCTATGTAAAGTTTTCTGGAAGGTCAGTAATAGCACAGAATAGATTGCAGGATTGCTAATTTTTAAGCTGTAACTTACTCAGTATTGTCTACCCATATGCTCCAGAATTCCCTTTCAGAATACACGGAATCACACAGGAGAGGTCATCTGAAAATACAATTTTTCCTCTGGCACAGGCATGTTTACTCTAGGAATTTTACCCAAGTAACTTAGGGGTTTTGTCTTGTTAGATTAAAAACATTTGTTTTAACTGGGGGTTTTTGTTTTGTTTTTTTGGTTTTTTTTTTTTTTTTCTCTTGCAGGAATTCTTTATGGAACAATGACCTTAGAGCTTGGAGGAATAGTCAACATCACCTGTGAGAAAACTGGCTACAGCGCAACAATTGAATTCAAACTCAAGGTTAGTTAACACTGTGAGTGGGCACAAGAAGGAGAATGAACATAATGTCCACTTGCATAAGCTAAACAAAGGGTTCTGACTTCTTTTCTACTTCTGGATGGCTTCTGAAAAATGCATTTGCCATCCTTGAGGTGGAAACTGAGAAAAAAAACAGTTTTCAAGAAGTGTACACATGGAGAGGAAACCGTATTCAGTTGAAATTATAGGGGAAACATTAAAGTTGGGAGGCTGTGTTAACTGACAATTTGCCTTGTCAGTCCACAGGATACACGTGCAGCCTGTCAAAAGGCCAAAGAAAATCCCTGGCAATCATTGTTACTGTTTCTACAAAAGATTATCTCTAGTAACAAATGGTCCTTGGCAAAGCCGTGAAATTAGTGTAGCAAATGACTGTGTCCTTTGGGATATTGTGTCACTCTTTTCTGCATTATCTTCTGCTTTCTTTCCACATCTGTTAGACAATATTTTTACTCAGAAAATCTTTTAAGAAGAGGGAAAGAAGAAACTACTTACTCTGGTTTTAGGCTTCTTTAAGATTAATAAGTAGAAGATACAATATTAAAGATATCAGGGCTGTTTACAGCACATTTCATAAATTCACATTTTTCCTTAAGATTAAACATATAAACAAAAATAATATGTTATTAAAATGAACATGAAACCATTTGTTTTTGTTTTGCAGCCTTTTTTGGGTAACAATGACAGTGTTAACCAAATATCAGGGAGAATTAAGCTTGGCAAAGAAGTTCTGGCTTTTTTAGAGGGTCACTGGGTAAGTAGTGAGTGATGCTTTTTTATAAATTCTGGCTGACGGTTGAGACAGGTGAAAACAGCACTTAAATACAAAAAAGACTCATGTTTTAAAAAAAGTGAAGTACTGCTTTTGCAGAAAGTATTCCAGAAAGTATAGAATCAACATTGTTCTATTTCCAGCTCTTAAAAGGTGGAAAAGTTTAAGTAGTTTATGAAGAAAATGAAATGTTGCTTCACAATGAATCTTGTGAAATGTTTTGGTGTATGTATTAGTACTATGAAGAATTTTTATGGCACCAGCATGAAATATTTAAGGTTGTTTCAGTTCTGGTGAGGTGACATAGCATCACTCATTTTTGAATGTGGTAATGATTCCATTGCATCTCTGTTCGAAGCTAGAACCTAGCACAGAGGGCGGAAATTGAATTTTAAAGTTAGCATATCTAATTATTCTTAACTGCATGCATTCTAAAGAAAATAAGTTCTTATTACCAAAAAAAAAAAAAAGGCTTATTCCTTGCTTTTTTGTTATTTTGACACTCTTTGAGATAATTACAATTAAGAAACCAATCATATCTGTTACAGGACAGTGAAGTTATTATTAGTGACAAGAAGACAGGTGTTTCAGAGACATTCTGGAACCCAACATCTGATATGAAGCAGCGTAGATTACATAGATACACTGTGAAGCTTGAAGAGCAAGATGACTTTGAGTCAGAGAAGTAAGTTCACTATAGAACCGTGTATTAATTTTTCCAAAATAAAACTCATAATCTTCTCCAAAATAGAAGCAAATTATCATTACTTTCCCATATTTGATAATACTAGCCTTTGATGATAAAAGAAAGTAACACTGTTAAATATAAGATCATTGTTTATATACCTTACAATCAGGGAAATCTTGATAGAAATGTAGATAAAACAAACTTCTATTAAAATGGTAATATTCTCTTTGGAGGGTGGTCCATTTACTTAGCCTATAATTGAGGAAATTTTTTGCAGTTATTTCTATCAACTGGATTGTGACTCTGGTGATTCTTTATATTGTTCATTTGTCAGGCTTTGGCAACAAGTGACAAAAGCAATAAATAATAAAGACCAAACAGAAGCTACTCAGGAGAAATATATTCTGGAAGAAGCTCAGAGAAAGAGTGCCAAAGAGAGGAAACTTAAGGATGAAGAGTGGACATGCAAGCTGTTCGATCAGGATTCAGTCACAGGAGAATGGCACTATAAATATGCCGAGTGAGTCCTGGAGTGCTTGGTAATGTTGCTGAGCCTCTTCCTGTGGTTTCAGCAGCAAAAGAACTGATATATATAGCTTATTTGTGTATAACAACATAGCTCTGCTATGTTCTAGATTTTTTGGGGCATGGCAGTTTGGGGTGCATTGTCCTCCCTTTTTTCCCCCCTAGACTGACCAGAACATCTACACAGGTTTTCCCAAACTGGAAAATGTGGTACCTATGGGCATACCAGCTGGAAATCAGAAAATCTAGTGTCTGAAAATCAGAGAAGCCTGTGCATAGTTGGATTGAGCCATTTAATTTGTTATATATTAGAATAACTCTGAGAATAGCAGCTTTACAGCAATAGTTAATGTGAATCTCTTTGTGTGATGCTCTGGGTCAGAAGCTGAAGATGTAGCTGTCTCCCTGACTGCTGGAAGGATGCATTCTGCGTCCTCACCAATGTTGCAAAAGTTAACTTGAAGCTGGGCCCTTTACTAGTGATGATTTTCACAGAGCACCCATGTTCTGCTGATTTTTTTTCTGTACCCAGCATGCTTCTGTATCGTAGGGATTGTAAAAGTAAAATAGCCAACGACGATACACACAAAGTTAAGTAACTTTGAATCCATAGATGCTGGAAGCATACTCCCATGGCTAAACCTGGGAGGCCTTTACCTTTCTGTACAAGAATGGTGATATTGAGGTCATAGCCTAAGTGTATGTACAGGGAAGAGTACAAGAATCCTGAGTACTCTTCACATCTCCAGCAAATTTGCAACTTGGAGGTTTCCTGGAACCAAACAAGGAATCTGTGTATTTAACAACTCTCAGTAAATTAATTTTCCATGAATTTCATTGGTTTCTTACTAAGTTTGTGCAGACTTTCACCACTGAAAACATGGTGCAGCAGGGAACTTCGTCAACTAGACTAAATGTTCAGTGAAGCACCCTCTCTTGGTTTGAATCCTCTAGTGCTGTTGATGCCTGTTCCTGTTGGAAGAGTTGTGAACAGTCTCGCTGAATGGACTGCCCATACTTTTGAACCCTGTGCAAAACTATTAGGAAGAGAACTGTACTTGAAATCTGTTAGGCTTTAAGACCTATCTTGTTAATCTATGTTATTCCCGATGTCCTTGAGGCCTTGTGGTTCAAGCATGTGCCATAGATATTTTGCTACGTGCCCAAAAGCAATCTGCACTGACAGCATTCCTGGAAGAAGCCTCTCTCTCCTTTCAAGCATATAATGCTGGCTCACCACCTGGTCCATGTAGAGAGCAGTCTTCTACACTTACTGTGAAAGATATGTTCAGTGAGCTGGAGCATTTGTTAAGGTATCTGGATTATGGATTTAGGCATCTGGATTACAAATAGAGAAGAGAGCAATGCCTAGTTCTTAACCCAGTTACCTCAGATGACATTTAATTCAAGTCAGGTTGAGCTAAGATGTAAGTGCAGGTCTGTGTTCACAACATCTGAAACAGCTACAGCTGTTTAAAAGGCATACAGAAGGACACAAAAGGAAATCAATGCTTCATGTACTCTTGCTAAAGCTCTGCATCAGAACATCCTTCCTGCAGCTCACCTGCAGTTTCTGTCCTGAAAACTCTGTAATCAGTGGTGACGTTGGTATTTTCCTTTGGCTGCTTGTTGTTCTCCAGTGAGTGTTTTTTTTTTTTTTAAATTCTGTATCAGACTGTAATTGGAAAAGCACCCTTAAAAAAATCAGAACAAGAAAACTGTACATAGCTTGTTAGTGTCTCATGAAACCAATCTTGATTACCATTAGCCGCTTTGGGATGAAAGCAGGTTTGAGGTAACTGATTCTTAAACTCTCCTTCACAGGCATCTTTTGAAAGGAAAAAAGAAAACTCAACAAAAAGCAGTCTAAATATTTTTAAATGCCCCTAATTTCCTAATTTTATAGTTTTAAAATAATAACTACATCTGAAGCAGGAAATCTTTCATGTTTGCAAACACATATGATTGACAAAAAAAATTCATAATGGTGTTGTTGGTTAATGTAATAGTTTGTACTCCTATCAGATGGCTGGGGGTTTGATCTGGACATGAAGTTCATTTTTTAGCTCTCTTGGCCCGGCAGGTTAAGAGTGGACCATAAGTAGAAGATAAGATCATGATGCCGTATCTGATTTCTATATAGGGAGAGTTTTAGCCTCTTCATTCTACTTTAGCCTCTTCTTTCTACTCAGAAACTGAGTAGTTTCTGAGCAAGAAAATATTTCTTATTTAAATTGCTATAGCGTTAATAATATTTACTTTGTTTAGTACCAGACCATGGGACCCTTTGAATGATATGATCCAGTTTGAAAAAGACGGCACAATCCAGACAAAAGTTCGACATCGGACACCAATGGTATGTTCCAGTTCTGACAGCACATGCAAGATCCAGGAACTTGTATATATTATACATTATCTGTATAAAGATCATTAGAGCATTGGGATTGATGGGAAAAGCTATTATCCTACAAAAACATTGTTTACACAGTCCATACAAAGTCTTTCACTTCTGTGTTGCATCCTAAGTGGTAGGAATTACTTGATTGGATAGGAATATAAAATATGCAAACTTGACCTCAGCAGTTTGTGTATTTTCCCTTAAATGGGAAGATGCACAAAATTCAGTTCATTCATTCAGTTCAAAATTAATTTGAAGCACTAATACATCAAAAATTTAAACTTGGACTTCTCTTAGATGTTGTGCTTTTATCTGCCATTGCTGGAATGTGCTGCTTTCCTACAGTTCCGGTTCTCTGGAAATAACACATAAATTTATCAATTTTAGGTTACTGTTCCAAAAATCAAACGAAAGCCATCCAGTCTGAAGAAAGGAGAGTGTGGTTTCTCATCCCCAGAGCCTGATAACCAGGATTCCTCTGGGAGTGAAGGTACAAAAAGATACATTTACTTACAGAAATAATAAATTTATTTGACAACTGAAGAGATCAGTGTCATGCATACTCTTCTTTTCACAATGTTTTTACAATGCTTTAGTTCTATCCAATGTGAAGCACGTTCTGGAAAACAAAGGAGCAGAATGATTCATGTTTTTAATTGCAAATTTTCTTGTCTTTTTAAATGCAGGGTAGGTAGGCTTAAGTGCTGCACATATTTAATATCTAGGGAAAAAGAATGGTGTTCATAAACTGTTTTCTTTCTTAAAAGGTTAATTGCTTTAATTTGTAGATTAGTATGCGGCTGGAGGGTAGATTTTTGTTGTTGATAATGTTTGGAGAAGCTAAACAATATGATGAGCGTTTAAAAGATACTTTCAAGCACTTAAGTTGTTTTCCTTTGGTATAGGTGACTCTGAAATAGTTTTCAATAGAAGCTAGTTAGAAAATTTTCTCCTCATTTTTGCTACAGGTTTAGTTTGTCATTTGTACTTGGTTCCTTTTATGGCAGCAGTCACTTCAGTCAATTACACTGGCTTTTGTATCCTTCTAGCACAACTTATGAAGCATAATACAAGAATAAGGAAAAAAGGTGCAGACCTTGGTGAACTGCAGAGTGCCATTGAGTCTATAAAGGAAACACAGGAAGACATTAAGAGGTAGTAATAATTAAAATGCTTTAAAATGGTTTAAAGAACAGTAGTCTTATAGGATTTTTTTTCTCCTTAGAGGCTGGTATGTATCTTTACTCTTCTCAAATATCAATTGCTTATTGATCTTTCATAGTTTTCCTCTAAAGCTGCCTTCTGTAGGGAGCCCTAACATAGTTGAAAATGTCAAATTGTCTAGTCTGTAACTTACACGATATTGTTTTCTATCTTACAGGGAGATCATGGCACTACGAAATAGAGTCACTTCTAATTCATTACCCTGGGACTACCATTCCTTGCAGTTTAAGCACTATGTCTTCATTGTACTCATGGTTCTGCTACAGCTTATCATTAATGTCTTGTTCAAATAAGAAGTGTGAACAAGGGCCTTCTTGAACTGGAATGATCAAACTGTTACTGGGGACCATATTTTAAGCTGGACTTTAAATGATGCAATATTATGTAAAAGAACTGTGTAGCAACAACTTAGAGAACTTTGCCGCAGCATTCATGGTTCAGAATCATACTTGTGTCTACCCAGTTGCGGTAAGAACTGTGTAAGTGCCAGTACACTCTTGCTCCTGGTGTGTGCCTCTGTCTCGCAGTCATATGACATCAGCCTTGTGTTTATATTGCGTCACACTGATGAATCTTCACCACAGAATAGATCAAGTTAAACACTGAGGTCAGACCCTGTAGGTAGGATGTGATTCTTATTATGGTAGAATGATAAGCAGGCATACTTCATTACATATAAACTTATCATTTTTGTAACAAAAACTTTTGAAGTAGCCAACAGCTTTTGTAAATGGCATTGGGTGTTTGGAAGTAAACTTTTGTTTAAGGTCAAACAAATACATTATTATATGAAAAATTGTGAGTGTTAGGAAATGGCAAGTAAAAAGCTAAAGTCTTTGGGAAATCTGCAACATAATGTCCTCGATTGGTTTTGGAAGTATGAGGTTTTTATCCTGAATTACTGTAGGCTTGTAAGCCAGCTGTTTTGTAGTTTTAAAACTTCAGATGCATCTTAAAAACATTCCCACATCTACTGTACAGAGCACATTTTTAACAGTACAGCAGCAAGGGAGGTACTCTTTTGGTCTACTCTCTTATGAATTGCAAATGTCAAGGATTTCTGGTATGTTTGTAAGTCTTGAAAAATCTACTGCTTTGAATTTACATTTGTGTATGTCATGTCATGGTAAGCAGACAGACTGCTGATGCCAGGACTCATGGGTGTTTTTGAAACAAAATGTCAAGGGGTATGCTTAGCGTGTAGCTTGAGCTGAATCTCCAAAAGGCAGTGTAGAATAGGATTCAGGCACTGTCATGAGTAGACTTGCAAATGAAAATGTGTTTGTTTACACAGAGAAAGCTCAGAAATTGTGTGATGGCTAACACCACATGTCTCAAAACAAATAAGAGGAAAATCCAAGTGTTTGAAATCCCTCTGAACTGCAAGTATATACTACCTACCAGAATACATGGATGCACCTTCTTAGTATGCTGTAGCCATACAAATTCATGCAAAGCTTAAGTTTAAATTCAAAACCAGGGTTTCTAACTTTTTTTTTTGAAGAAATAGATGCATGTATAGATTTTGTAAAATTCCAGCAAAAAATGTAGTGCTGGTATTTATCTGGTGAGTTCCCTGTGCCAGTCAAGCATACCAAGGCAAAAAGGGGCTGTAGAAATGAAAAAGTATTTTCAATACCCCAGGTGAAACAACAGGAGGATGAGTGGCACAATGCAAAAGACAGACAAATTTGTTTTCAGAGGATCCTCTCAGGAATCAAATCCATCCTGGGCAGTGGAACAGTTTGAAAGTCATGTTTGGCTTTTTGCCATGGCCAGGTTATGCCTCTGCCTTGGGCAGCCTGCCTGACTCTCCAGGTGATCTGCCTTTCTGTTCTGCATCAGTCTCACTAGTATTTAGTAAAAATACTGTTTACTCGTTTATCTGTCCAGCTTATATATTTCCATGGCTGACACTTTCACGCACCTCCCCTTCTCTTTTACCTTTCCTCTTCCGTGGGCCTCAGCTGTGTAAAAGTCTATTGTGTAAGCAGTGAACTTCAGCATATTTCGTACAGCTTCACATTAGCATGGTTTGGTCTTGAATAATTTTTCTGGAACGTGTTACGTTAACCAGATCTTGTAGCCATGGGCAAGACCAAGCCTGGTCGTACTTCTATTAAATCTACAGCTGATGGGGCAAAATTTGTGAACATAGAAAGTCCCTTCATAAACAAACAAAATAATTACAAATGCCTCAGTCTCTAAATGGAAACTGAAGTTGTTACCCATTTATGAAATGGCATTAAGAAAGCAGAGTATTACAGCATTTACTTTAACATTCTTAGCCTGGAATTTGGCTGTTCATTATTGCATTCAGATGTCAAAGCTTCACCTGTCTTAAGATCCATTACAAGCCTTTAAACATACTCTGAACGTGAGAATAATCCAATAAGTGAGATTTGGGCAATAACTTCAATCCCCTAAAATAATACTCTGCTAAATTTGTGGTGCTGAAACTCTTGACTGATAGTTTCAAGCTTTTATCTTCTTGTAAATAGAAATGTCCTGCCTTTTCATGCTGATTTTTTCAATCACTTCTATTCAAGAGCAGTGAATAACACAGCCTGCATGCATTTTTACGTGGACCACATGGTAGTGACTGGATTTGACCCAGCCAGCTGGCTGGCTGGCAGCTTGAAGTTGGGCAATGTCAGACTAAAAAGATACTCCATAGCTGAAGTTCATGCTTAGCTCAAGATGAGTGAAAGACTTGAACAGAGCAAAACAAAATCCTTATGCTTATTTTCCTTTTCAGCTTATTTTTTAGAGTTGAATTCTGTTGAAAAGTGGTTTTAGTGATGATCTAGAAAGGTAAAGGATACGTGATGAAACTTCTTGAAAAGTAAAATCGCAGACTTCTGCGAGACTTTGTGATTAGATAAATTCTGAAAAGTACAGTGAAAACCTAGTAATTCTTATTTTGCTGGATTTTGTGTGTTCCCTCATTTGAATAGAACAAAGAAACTTCTTCCCTAATTTTTACTGTACAGTTGGTCACAGCCATGTATGGATCCTTTAGTTCAGTGTGTCACCATTGTCCTCTTTAGCCATGATGCACAGCAGATCTTGACTATTACCTGCTTAAGACTGAGCTCTGCACATATATAAAAATTGATTGTACAGTTAGCAGATGCTTGATGCTCAAGGGCTGTGGCCTTCTAGTTTTTAGTTTATAACAGCACTTGTTTTCACATTTGATTTCCAAATCCTGTTTTGTTTGGGTTTTTTTCCTTGTACAGGAAATATCTGCAGAATTTGCCATGTGGTTTTGTTGGGTTGGTTTGTTTGTTTTCAGATGCACTCTATGCCTTTAATTTGCCATTTAGGTACAGGTTGCCTAATTGGGTACAGATAACCTAAGCTAAGAAAAAGTAAATATGCCATGTGAAATGCAACAAGTATCATTTTCAGTAGATGATGTTTCTTGAATTTCATGTGTTGATTCCTTTTTAATAGTTGATATTACTTGATGAGGGTGTATAGTCTGGTTTTCGTGTCCTTCCCCCCACTTGTGAAATCTCACAAATTATTTGCAAGGTTGTCTTGTAAAATGGAATGATTGTGGTTTCTTCTTTTTTGTTTGTTGTTTGCCGCCCTTCTGTGCCTTTGGCAATTTTTTTTCTTCCTAGATTCATGTTTATGAAACTGACTTGTAATTCAGTGTTTCTTAAAGGCTTTTATTTCTAGCTATTACCATTGTTTGTGTAAATAATGTGTAACAAAAATTCTGTACATGTCTAATTATTTTTATTTCAGGAGTACCCGCAAATCACAGAAAATTTAGCAGATATTCAAGTATTGTAAACAGTGCCTTCTTGATGGGTTTCTATGCTGTTCGGAGACATGTAAAGATTTGTCAAATTTGTGCCATATATAATATCAGATCTTTTGTGAGGGCTGTTGTGTTTGAGAACTGATGTTCCTGCTTAGTCAGTCTCTAGGGGGAAAAAAATCAGCTCTTAAAACATTACACTATTTCTTCTTCCTGGCTGTTGAGCCGAAAGTGGAGGATTTAGGATGTTTACAGTGAAGCTGCACTACTTTGTGGTAATACAGAAATAGCTTAAACAATGTAACTTTGGGGTGAGATTATTTGGGCTTTTTCTCCTTAACTTTTTCTCCTTTATCCCCTACCCCGGCCTTTCGCTCTGCCAAGCGGGAACATTAGCCCTCAGGACACAGCGCCCGCTTCCCTGTCCCGTGTGTCCCGCCCTGTCCGACACCCGGGATCACCGCTTTGTGTGAGGGATCTGAACTGTTACGGCCCGCCTCCAATAAAGATGTGTCGCACCTCCGCGTCTCTGGGCTCTGTCCGCCGCTCCCCAGCCCCGCTCCCTCTCCTCCTCCTCCCCAGTCCCTCCCGCGCGGCTGCCGCTCCCGCGTCCCCCTGTCCCGCCCCTCCGCCGCTGCCCGGGCGCGGCCGTGACGCTCGGCGGGCGGGTGGGCGGA
>VXBC01009753.1:84933-151651 GCA_013399945.1 Ploceus nigricollis
TTCTTGGCGCGGCTCTGCGCCGAGATGTGCCGCCGCTGCGCTCCGGCCGCCGCCGCACGCCCGCAGGTGCTGCGGCTCCTCGGCCGGCGGTTCGTGGAGCTGCACGCCGCCGTGCCCGGCCTGCCCCTGGCGAGCTCCAGGGTCCTGCCCGGCATCGTCCTCCGCAGGGACTTCGCTGCCTACTGCCCGACGGACGGGGAGCTGCGGGCCCTGCTCGTCACCGAGCCCCTGCGGCCCGCCCTGACGGCCCCCGGTGTCGAGTTTGTTGTAGACTCCGGAGGTCAGTATCAGGCTTCCCTGCGCTGGATCACTAAGAGGACAGAAGCCTTAATGAAACACTTACAGAGTAACAACGTTAAGCTGTTACTGTCGAGTGTGAAGCAAGAAGAAGTAGTTATCTACTATGCCAAATTATATGGTGTGTCTGTAGTAGAGTGCTTATCGTCGGAAGAAATGGCCCTTATCAGTGAAATCACTGGTGTCTCCCCTTACGCGCCTTTTGGTGATACCATGGACAGAGAAATAACCGAAACTGCAGTGGTAACGTTTTGCCAGCCCTTGCTGCTTGTGTCCAAGAGATGCGCCCACATTGGCTTCTCCAGTGTGTGTGCCTTCCAGCCCCATTGCCTGATCCTGTGTGGGCCGGTCGATGGCGTTAATGAGCAACATGCTGCTGCTTTACAAGAGGCATTCACAATGCTGCAACAGCTGTTTAAAACAGTTGCTCAGAGGGAGGAATGGAAAGTGGAAGGTGAAAGCCAGAGCAAAGCCTCAGATGTTTGCATTTGGCATTCTTCAGCTACTCAGAAACAACTGGTAATAGAAAATACTTGTAATAGTAACCAGGTTTCTGAATGTCAGCTGAAAGTACTTAGTGACGAAACAGAGAGGAAAATTTTTGACCCTGATAAAAGTGATCTGCTGGTCCACAATCAAAAGAACCACAGCATTCCTGTGTTAGTGGCACATAACACTGATATAGTCACTGCATGTGAGTGCCTGGATGTTGGCAAAGGTCTAGAGAAAACGTGTTGCCATATAGTTCCATTTAAACAGGAGGAGAGTTGTGCAGGTATTGCACAGGATTACTCCAACTGCCTCATAGAAGCAGGGTCAGTTTTGCCAGTAGGAGGTTACTTTGAAATCCTATTACATTATTATGTTCGGGATTATGCAAAACAGTGTCAGCAGTCAGAGGTAACCATTGTATCTAACGTGGTTGCTGATGCTTTGCTAAGCATTCCCAAGGCTTTGTACGGGACAGCAGAACGAAATGGCTTTACCGAATTCTATCTTGAAGCCATTAATTTACTCCGAAAAAATCGGCCACTGCCTGTAAACAATGAAGGCTTAGAGTCAGTGTATTGCAAATACCAGTTAGTCATTTCAGTTCTTCATTGTGTTACAGAGCTTCTCTCCATAGATTTAGTAGTTGGTATTAGGCGGCCACTCCAAAAAATTGAGAATCGTGACTCAGAAGATGACAGTTGAAATCATTAATAAAGAATGATTTTTATATGTGTTGTTTCCTTGTGTCTTCTTGTCAAATGGACACCCTCAAAAGTCCGTGCTAGAGATTAAAGATGCTTTTTCTCTTAGAAGATAAAGGCTAACCAGCTGAGACTGTGGAAAACTGGGTTGTGAACAATATGAGCTTGACATTTTGAGCGTGAGGAAGTGTAGCTGATTTCCACTGCAGAAGATGTGCAGTGCAATCTCCATCCACGTGCTGAGGATCCTGTGTAGATTCAAGCCAAGGATCAGCTTTGCCTCTTTTGGTGGATTGGGTGTTTTCACAAGCTAGATGTAATTTGTTTTCTTGGCGTGTTAAAAGTTGCCAGTATGACACAAGCCACTGAACTTTCAAGTTACAAACCAAGGGGTGGATTTTGTAGTTTTCATAATTAGCCAGATTAAATGGGTTTTTTTAGATAAAAATGTTTTGTGTACATCATGATTTTGACTATAAAGGGAAAAATATAACTTGTTAGCCTGTTCAGCACTGGGGCAGGCAGCAGGAAACCACTGTGGTGTATGCCAATGAAGAATTTTCTGACAGGAGATGCAGCATTTTTATCTTCCATTGAGTTCATTTCAGTTGAACTAGAAGAGTTAAGAATAATTTCATACCATGACTTCATGGCAGTTTCTCTGGAAAATTAGTTTATATGACATTGCTTCGTATAACTCTTAATTTTAACTACAGTGGGTTGAGTTGTCCTGGTATAAAAGGCTGTGTACTTATGGGAAAAGTTTATCCAGGCACTAAAGCAGTTCTGTTAGAAAAATCTGAGACAGTTCAGTCTTTGATCATAAGGGATTTTATTCTGGGTTTGTTTTTTGGTTAGTTCTGTTTTTCCCTAATTCTTTTTTCCCCTGAATTTTCACTGTAGTAATATTTGCTTTAAGCCCAGAAGCACCTGCATGTGTATCTCCCTTTCTGCTGGGTCCTAAAAACTACAGGTTTGATGGAGGAGGTTTTTGAGTAACTTGACCAGCTGCAGCTGATAATGGTATCAAAGTGGTTCTCTGTGCATTTCCCAGTGTTGCATAATACTGAGAGTAATGTTTTTTTTTTTAATCTACCATTAAATAAAATTTAGTGGAGCTGTTTAAAACCACAGGCATAAATCATATTTACCTGCTATACCTAAGATGATTACAACTAGAAAAGTGATTTTTCACCTCCATTCATTTAGGCTTTTCCTTTTTCATTTTCTTCATAAGACTCAAACTACCAAAGTTCCTTCAGGTGTTTTGTCAGCAATGCTTCTTTTGACTGCAACTTTCCATTGACATTTTACATATATTCCTGGCAATATAAAACACGGTAATGATTTTTTTTTCCTTACGAATACAGTCTTACAGACAATCTGCAGATGAATAATAGTGAAACTCAGGGCTCACTAGAGTGATTTCTTTCCTAAAGAACTAAGGACAGTAATTCTTTTTGTTAGAATCTTTTGGCAGGTGCGGGGGTGGCGGAGAATTAAACAGGGAGGAAAGAGAATCCCATTCTTATTGCTGCCATGTGCTCTTGGAAGCTGCTTAATATGACAGGTCTAGTGTGAGCCAAGAGAAATCTCCGTTTTGGAAGGCTTCGGAGCTGTGTGCCCCGTTCTGCCTGGATGGCATCAGGAGCTCCCACCAGCCCTGGCACTTCAGCAGCCACTTGGGTCTGCATTTTACTGTTGTAATGAGCTGATGAGACTGTTTTGCTCTTGCACAAGTTTCTGCAATACTCTCTTCAAACCACTGACCAACTTGCTGGCCAGAGAGGAGTGATTTGCTCTGTGTAGTCTAACAACTGTGGCATAGAACATGTGAAGCCTGGCAGCAGCGGGGCTTCTCTGCAGAAGCAGCTTTTGTATTCCGAATCAAGGTGCTGTCTAAATAAAGAGAGTACTGTGTCATTTCACATTACTTTATACCATTTGCACATCTGGTTACTTTCAGATTTACTGCAATTTCTTTGAAAGGTTAAAAATATTTTGTTACATGAACAGCCTTCTGGTTATTTGATTTAAATTGTGTCATTCTTACTGGGAAGAAGAAAGTCCAGAAATTTTATCATATATAGAATTTTTGCATGCCAGAGATACAAAGGAGAATTTAAAAATGACAGTTATATAAAACTTTTTTCTGACCTGTTTTTGGTGAAACATCTTGAGTCTGAAGATTCATTGAGGCAGGAACTATATTTCTATGACTTCTCTGTCCTTTTATATTTTATGAATGATCTGTTTTCCATTTTGAACCACTGTTTCCCTGTTTTGTCTGCAGAACTGGGATCATGGCAGGCTTTTCCCTTGGAGAGGAATGTCCCTTTGTTCTTTGTCCTGGTCTGCAGAAGTGGATGCTTGCTCAGGATTTGGCTGTTTGGTTCCAGTCCTGGAGTCTAAGCTCATTACAAGATGTGCACCACCTCAAGGGAAAAAAAATGGCATTAACTTAGTCTTTGGAGAGAAGAACAGATTTACTGCTGGATTCAGCTCTTCTTTATCCTTAGGAGTCTTCTCCAGTAATTAGCCTAGATGTAACATGATCTATCTTAGAAAATATTTTGGGTTCACTGCTATCCCATCTACCCCTTAAGAAAAAGGCTGTTGGTTGGCCTGAGAAGCAGCTCAGTCTGTCTTCTGGGCTCTGGCTTGGGTGCTGTCACTGCCATTTCTGCTCTGCTGATGTTTCTGACCTGCTTCAGCAGCAGCCCCGCATTGCAGAGGCTGCTTGGGCTGTTAATGTTCCTTGGTGCCTAAGCCTTAGGTATGCAATAGCTCATGACATCTCGTGGCTATCCTGATTTTTAAAGCTGTCCTAGCTGTAGCTTGCCTTTTGGTAGGGGGACAAGTGATCTCTTGACACAGTGACAGGGGCCAAAGAGGTTACCTGGGACAGCTTGGGACAGCATGTTTACTCACTCAAAACCACAGGGACCAGTGTGTTGGGGCATTAACTGGGGTTGTAACAGACTATGGCTTTTTCCTCATGCACTGTTTCACAGAGATTATTTCTGGTTTTCACCATTATTCTATTATTTTTATATTTCTAAATATGGGTTGGCCTCCATGCAAAGTGGAAGTTAGGTAAACCTGGACATGTGTTTCAACTCAGATCCAGTCTTGAAATACGACATACATTTTGGGGATACTGATGCTAATAGTGATGCCTTAAGTTTTAGCTTTCATATTTTTCAGATTCTGTACTGCCTTAGTGTGTAACTGTGAATTTCATATAAAGTGTTAGCAAGTTCCCTTCACAGTTTAGTTAGACAAAACAATCCTTTTCCAACCTGAGACCCAAGGACACCATTGCAGCTTCAGGCCCAAAAACTATAAACAAGAGCAAATTAAGGAGAGCAGTCTGGGAGGATGGGACTTCATAACCTGAAGCTGTAATTGGACAATTAACCCCAATATGCTAATGGACCAAAACTTATAAAAGTGTGAAAAGCGTGACTGGACGTCCATCTTGTGTCCATCTTGGGTAGAGACACGGCCGGGCTCTTGTACTGCCCAAGATGTATCCTTTGAATGCCTTTTAATAAATACCTACTTTATTCCTTTAACTCTGTCTAGCCTCTGTTCCAGGTAGCCTCTCAAGGCATCAATAGCCTAAGATTAAAAGAATGGCGCTTAAAAAAATCTTGATGTTTAACTCGCCTTTCTGTAGCCCTTAGCAAACTTAGATTCTGCCCCACATGAAATTCATCAGAATATTTTGAAGGCGTTCACCCCACCCACAAGGACTTGTAGGTGTATTTTAAGCAAGGTAATCCTATTTGTTTGGTAGCAGATTCACATATACAGGCAGGTAGTTTCTCTTTTTTCTTAAATTTTAAAAACCCCGGTTTTAATATATGTGTCTAGTAATGTGCAGTGAGACTAGGTTGAAACTGCCTCCTGCATGCAGTTCTTGAGAATAGGAATAATCTCTTTACATGACAGGAACACACTGTCTTTTATTTGTTGATTTGTATGGGGGTCAAGTCTGAACAGAGGTTTGCAGGTGCTGGGACCACACTGAGGCAGCCTCCATGGCCCAGCTGTCCTGGAGCCGCTGTCCCCATTGCTGACCCTACCAGCTCCTCACTGCTCAGCACCTTCCCTGGCTGTGCTCGCTGCTCTAATTCTGATCCAAACAGGTATTGCTTAACTTCTTTAGTGGAAGTTATGCAACCTGAGTGTGGCCTTACATTTTCATCCATGCTTAGCTGACCTTCAGCATTTTTGGCAGCTATACAGAGAGCATCATTAAATAGGAACCAGGCACAACAAAGAATATTGTTCTGTTGTGCCACAAATCTCATGCTGCTGAATCACATTTGTAAGAGAGGATAGGAGAATGCAACATTTTGTTTAGGAACATAACTGTTTAGTGGCATATTTTATATTTTTCTGTATATTTTATATGCAGAAAAATTATATTGTTTCTGTTGCTATCTCTAGAAGTCATCTTCCAGAGCCCAAAGGTAGGGGATTAATAACACCATGTGAGAAGATTAAGGAAGATTAAATTCTTCACTTGCATATGTCTCCTGGACTTCACTAGAATTGTATTCATCTGTTCTAAATTTCCTTTTTGTTACATGACAGATCTGCTATTAGAAACTCCTGATTTCATTGCTGAATTATTTCTATACTTGTTTAGGTTAATCTATCCTCTTGCATGTTTTTTTTAGTCAGGTTCTTTTAAAGCTCATGTTAAGAGAGAGAAACTTTCAATGTTCAGTTGCAAAATTCTGTTAATTCTGATCTTGAAATCTAAGAAACTATGTGGTTTTGTCACTGGTAAACCCAAATATTAAATAGTTGTTCTATTTACTATAGTACTTATCCCATTATTGCTATTAAAACTAAACAAAACAAGAGAGTAATGAATTTAACACCAGTCACTTTGGAAATGCATTGGCTGTAATTAACACGCTTATAGTTTTGCAGTATCATTTTGTGTAAGGTGTCATTTGTATTCTGTTAACGAGACTAGAAATAGATGTTTAGATCTAGGATTATGCAAATTACTTCTCCCTTAATAGAATAGAATATTAAGCTAGTAATTACTTCCAGGAATAAGAATTCTAATTTTTGCATTCTGAAACTAAAAACAATAGCAAAAATGTAATAGATGTAATACATAGTAGCTCCTTCTTTATTATATTGTTCAATAAAGGACCAGACTTTGTAAGCGATGCTCATTCCCGTAATACATCAAGCGGTGTACTCTTTTTAAAAACAGTCTTGGCAAAAAGAAAACAAAACCCTTTTCCATAGGGACGCCATTTGTGCTAGTTCAGCAAACAGCTTGTTTCTCACAAAGTCACCAGCAGATAAAAGAGCTGTTACACTGAGGCTTTGGTCCAGTGCGGGATTAAGGGCACATCAGTAATGCTCTGTCGTGCATGGCTGTGTCGTAAGCCATCGACAGCAGAAATCACTATAAAAGATAACATTTCCATTAAAAGTATTTAAAAAAAGGTACTGTTTTACTGAACAGATTTTTTAATCTGTTCTTATTTTGAGATTCCTAGTAAAACAATGAGCGTGGTGATCTTGCTTTTGATAAGAATCATGACCTACTTTCGGTGGATGTCTTCATTTTGCAAGCTAGGCATCTGATTAAATATTACCTTAAAATGGGAATGCAGAGAGGAAATACATAGCAGGGCTTTCTCTGTGTATGTGGGGGAACAGGCAGCTCCAGATTAGAGTAATATCCACTGAGATACCAACTTTAGATTTGGTACATGTTTGGTATCATGTATAAGGATTATATTTATATGCCACTGCTTTTGTAGCACTGAAAGTTATTGTAGAAACTGCTTCATTATATCCATGGAGGAAATATTCATGGAGCTTTTTTCTAAAATCAGAACTACTCTGAGACTTTTAATTACTGATGCAGTTCTGAAAAAGTACAAAATAGTCACAAAGTGCTGAAACAATTTAAATCTGTTACCAGTGTTAACTGTACTGGAGATGTTATTGGCATGAGTGTTTTTTAATGTCCTAGTGTTAGGAGTATAATCCTGAGGAGCAGTGCTCCACAGCAGGGCTGCTGCTGCCATTCCTATTGCTACTGGAGGTAGCTCTGCCCTTGCACTCCAGCAATCACACAAAGACGGGTCCTACGGTGCCAAGATTAGATGTGGTACAGTTCACCTTACCAGAGTGTTTAGGATTGAATTTCAGCAGCTCAGTAAATCTTGCAAGCTGGGGTGTAGGTAAGCGGAGGGTTTTTTTTTGGCATTTCCAAACAACCAGTGCTTATAATGCAGCAAGTATCAGAAATTACACTCCCCGTAATCTGAGACATTTTTGTCACCTTGCAGAATTTTTCAGTGAGACACGTTTTAAGCCTTGGCAGTAACTAGCAAGTAGTATCAGGATCATTTTGTTCTAGGACTCCCCTCTGTTAAAAAGTTTGCCACCTGGGCTATAATCCTAAGTGCTGCAGAAGTTACAAGAGCCAATGTGTAATCACACAGAAAGCAGGAATTTTTCCCCTCTTGTGTCATTGCTTTTTCTTTCTGCTTGACTATAGAGCTCATGAGGCAGTGAAATATGGTAATAACTCCATGGGTGTGTGGGTGGAGAGAAGGAGAAGACAGGAGATAAGAAGGCCCAGTTCAAAAAGAAGAGGGAGGAAAGATGAAGGCTGATTGATGAATAGAACATAGGAAAGGACTGTCGTGTAGAAGGAAGAATATAGACTCTCAGATACGTGAATGGGGAGAAGCAGCTCCAGCTTCCACATCTTTCTCCCCCTGGAGAAGCAGTAGCAAAGGGAAGGCAGTAAGTTCTCCTCTCCCCTTGGAAGACTGGTAGATTGTAGTTGCCAAGTGTAAAAAGATAAAATCCATAAAACTGATTTTCTCCTGTCCTGGTGTAGGGGAGTAGCTACCTTGGAAAGTGTTAGGAGCTGTGGAGACAGTCTGTCTACATATCTCAAGGTGTCCTGGGCTGTAAACTTGCAGCAGCCTGAGATAAAGATTCACATTTCTGTTCCTGAAGCTCAGTGTCTAGGAGTGGGTAAGAAATTACTGGGTGTGGATTACATTTATTTAGATAGCACATCTTGTCCTCACTGTCCTGAGCCTCTGGAATGTGCTTTGATTCTTAGGTCTTTTGAAGATACAGGCTGGTATCAGCAATGCAGAGTTTGGCTCCCCAGCCTCAGCAATGAGGGCCTCAGGGCTTGAGCTTGAGAGGTGCCTTTTGCCTGGGGAACCCACACAGGTTCATGTTTCAGGGCACCTGGTGAATAACAGGGCTGTAGTGGGAAGTTGCTGGGTTTACTGCTTTGAAAATAATTGTATGAACTCTTATTTAAGCCATAAATCATCAGCTGATAAATTTGCCATCTGCTAGGCCTTAGATAATGAATCTAAATTTACTTGTGTAAGAGCATAGAAAGCCTGTCTAGGACCTCCAAGCTTATTTTTCATAGTGAAATATAGCAGGAGTTCAGTGCTTTTAGCCTCCTCATTGAATTGTAGGGAAAAAGTAATTTTATTTTGTAGTTCTGACTTCTCATAAGACTGAAACATTTTAAGAGAAACAATTCTTGTAAAAATCATAGGTTTCCAGCATCTCCAATACCAATCCAGTATTGATAGCATCTTGTTTGTTTAATAGCTAGCACTTATGAAAAATGTCTGTCCCTGCTGAAAACAGCAGGTTTCAGCCTCTGCATATTCAGACCCCAAACCTCTAATCCAAATGTAGTCAAGTGATTATAAACAGAAGATACTGAATTGACAGAGTATCAGACAAGTAAAATTAATTGCCTAGCACTTTAGAGCAGAAGATGATTGATACCAGATTTTTATAATAATAGTTCACATTGCTTTTCCTGCTGAAAAAAAAGCATGGTTGAATTAAAATTCACTAACAAGATCATCAATAATTTTCTTGCTATTGTATTTAACATATTTGAGTTTTAACCATTTATTCTGTGGTGTCTCTAGGGCTTTGTAAATATGATTAATATATGATTTCAAACACCTCTTATTGATTCAGTGACTGACTGACTTTGGCTGTAGCATTTTAACAGCAAAGATCATATTATAATAAAAATGTAGGAAACATCTCTGAATATCTTGGAAATCTGACTCCATGAACCATTGGGGGAAACTAGTGGATTTTTTCTTCTGGAGTTTTATAACAATTTGTGCCTGAGGTTAGGATTGGATCCTGAACCAGCAGCATCTGCAAACGGCATTAGGATCTCATGAACTGTGCAGCTTTTTAAAAATTGTACCTTTACATTTTGACATTGCTCAGGTTTATAACAAAGTCTGAATTTATATCGAAATGCAGAGAAATACATTTCTCATCATTATTCCCTCTGGATTCCTGTTGTCAGAATGAGTGGGTGTTCACGTCAGAAGGTAGAATAAATGCTAGTGCCTTGAAATGCTGCCTCTACAGCTCCTAATGGTGTTGCACTTGTCATTGTGAGCTTTCCAAATGCTCCAGTTTTGAACTTGGAATAAATTTGCTCCACTCATAAAAACACCCACGTCTGTAGGAAGAAATGTGTGCATGTACCTTTCTTTCGTTTCCATAATGTGACATGTGTTTTCCCTCTGTAATTTTCCTCCCTGGCACTGCTTTTATGTGCCAGGAGACACAGGCCATTCCTTATCTATATTCTTTCCTCAAGGTTGACAGTTGTCATGTTTTGTTAAAATCTTAGATGCCAGAATTTCTCTTGACTTATTGTTTATCTGTTCACATTTTTTTTAATCACCCTATTCAAAAATGATGTTTAAGAGTCATTGGATGATTCAATTGAGAACAGCAGCTATGAATATTCAATTTAAAGAAAGCAAATGCTGAGGACTTTTCAAACTTTTCACAATAACAGGCTTTTATTGTAAAAATAACAAACCAACAGTTGGTCTTCTGCTGGAATAGCTATTAAATACCATGGAGTGACAATAATCAGCTAGAAGAGGAGGCAGAGTTTAAGACCCCAGGGTTTTATCATTGCTGGCACTGATTTACTGCATAGCCTGGAATAAGTCAGTTAATGCCCATGTGATTAATTTTTCATCATGAGACACTAGTGGGCTTCATATTCATGAATGTTTCAGACCGTGCTTTGAATCGTGGGGAATTCAAGGAGAGATGCAAGTGCAATCATTGTCTGTTTGAAAAAAAAAAAAGAAAAAACAAGTAAAAAAAAAAGTAATCTATTAGATAGCCGGCTTTGCTCTCAATTATCTTTTTACAGAGTGAGGAAAACTGTTTCTACCAGGACTGTGGATATTACATATTGTATTCCTTTACCCATGACTGCTGTAGAAAAACTGAGTTACTAATGAGGAAGCAAGCACCATTTCCTACTTTCCTTTCCCTTCTAATAAAAATCCAGCTCCCTCTCATGTAAAGGATTTCTGCATGCAGTAAAGAGAAATGTTTAAAATACAATGGTTTTAATGAGCCCTTCCCTTTCCCGTACTGCAGCTCCATATTTTTTTTCTGTATTTCTCTGAGCCATTGCTTGTGATTTGAACTCCAAGCATCCTGGAACAAGTGAAAATGTGATTCTGTGATTCTGTGAAAATCAGGGTATGTGCTGTGTAACCCAGCCAGGACAGGTTGCTGTGACTTCCAAAAGGTGCAAAGGAAGCCCTGGTATCCCTGGCTGAGCCAGCCTTCAAGGGCAAGCTGCCTCCCTTCTGGAGCTGGCATGGCCTGTGTGTGGTATAATGATGTCCAGGTCAATGATATGACCTTCTCCATGGCCAGCCAACCAGGGGTATTGCCATACTGCCTGGCACCAGCTCTGTCTCCTAAAAGCAGTGAAGGAAAGGTGTATGGAAAATCACTGCCTGGGAAACTCTCTCTTCTCCCCTTGCAGACAGATCTTTCATTTATTTGTTCATTAATCCAAGTCCAGGTTTAACTTTTTAGGGAACAACAAATTGTTACATAGTGTGTCACTTGTTTTGCTAGGAGCCTGAGTTAACTGTGCAGCAGACTTCCCGTGTAACACTGGCTGATTACATTAGGGTGAAACGTGGAGATGGAGACTATTTACTGGGTTATACTCATCACATAATTCCAATATTTGCTTCTATTAATCACCAGCACAATAAAAATGTCTAGCTATTCATTCTCTTTTCATTACTAAACTTTAACAGTCTTCATGAAATAATCTACACTTTGGAAGACTTACTACTGCCATTAAAATAGGGAGTCCAATGCCTACATATTTATCATTTACCCGTGGAAATTTACCTTTTGCTTCTTTCTCCATAGATACTGGAGATCACATTTTAAAAAATAATATTAGAAACTTATAACTAATAAGTTATAATTGCGAACTTTACACTGATAACAGCTCCAACACAAACCTCTAGGTCAAAATCAGGTACTTATCTGGGATCCCAGTCCCATTTCAATCCTTCAGACCTAATCTACAAAAGAGAAAGAAGTAATTTTGCTCAGATTTGTTACAATGGACCAAAAGCAACATTTTTTGGGTGTTATGAGAGATTATTTGGGTTGCTTGGGAGTCCACTGTATAATACTTAATTCACAGAATGCCATTTCTATAGTAATTTGTGTACTCTGAATGTGTAGAGTATTAGATACTTATTCATAAAATTACATATGTTAATTGTAGCCAGGTTGTTATAATGCTCTGACTTTGAACTTGAACTTCCACAGGCACCTTGACAGAACATCCTAGCAGCAAAGACAAGGACAGAGAGGCATGATTGTGTTAAAAAGCTGATTAATTATCCTCAAGGTTATATGGGAAAGTCAGAGAGAACTGATTCATATGCCATTAGCAACTGAAACCCCAATTTTATGTTAAAAAAAAGAAGGTTGATGTCTATTGTTGCTCATAAAACAAGCAACAGATTTTGATTAAAATCTGACTGCTGCTGCAGAGAAAATTGACTGGAAAGCCAAATCCCACCAGTGCACGGGTGACAATAAATGTCAGAGTACTGATGGAACTGGGAAAGGGGGGGAAGGTTGTTTTTTTTTTGGCTTTGCTGTGCCACAGAGGGGCAGACTGGTTTAATGCTCTGGGCCATGGAAAGCTGCCTTGCCTTACTCCTGCTGAAAGAAATCACTTGCAGTGATTTACCCTAAAATATAAAAATCAAATTCCTAAGTACAAATGGAAAAAAACCCCAGAGTGTACAGTCCTGGAGCTTGAACTCCCCTCTGCATTTGGTGAAATGGAGACCTCTTCTGTTTCCTAAATTCAAGATACTCTACAGAACCTGGGTTCTCACAGGATGGCAACTTGAAGGTTTTAGGTTTATAAGGCAAGGGATATTTGGGAAGGGCTGATGCTGAACTCCAGAGATGGAATGCTTGCATGGACTCCCTAAATTTGAATTCAGAGTGCAAGTGCTGTGAAATGGGAATGGGAGTTAGGGATTGGATGGAGGGGGCCTATTTGCATTTGTCTCCGGTTTCATTGAGAGCATCCTGCATGTTTATCGAGCTGAGGATATCTGCTGTCTGCAAGGCAATGACTCTCTCAGTTCCTGCTGAGATGCCAGAACTGCAGGAGACAGAACTGGCTGTCTTCCAGAGGCGAGCTAACATTCCCCGAGATGTGGCAGCCTCCCATGCCGAGGTTGGCAGTCTCTCTCTGACTGCTGTGTGTGGCACTAGAAAACCTTCAAAAGAGAATTTTTAAAAAAGAAACAACACTTTGTATCACTAATGAGAACAACTGTTGGCCTCAGATGCCACATCTGCATCAGGTATCCTGGATGCTCTTCAGAGCCCTATGCAAAAGCAGTTTAGGTACTTTTCTACTAAATGAACCTGGCTCCCCTCTATCTCTTTTTTGACCCAGATGAAAGGAAGCCTCTTTCTTTTCTCTTTCCCTGGAGGCCTTCCTCCTATCCCAGACACTGCCTGTGAAAACAGGTAAAGGTTGTGCATGCTCCCTCCATTGTTGGTCTGCTTGAAATGATGATGGAAGAACCGGGAATCCCAAGAAGCTTTGCCAGCATTTGCTTGGTAGGTGTCAGCCAGCAGGTTAAAAGACTGGAGAGCCCCTTGGGCTGAGCTGGTAGTCCTGCTGTTATCTTATGGTGCCCTTCTTTCCATCCCCTTCTTTCTTTCCTGTTAATCTGTTTTTGTAAACTGTATGCAACTGAAGCATCCAGTCTCCTCCAGGCTGCTTCTTGCTCTTGGTTCCTCCAGTTCTTTGAGTTTGAGAGGAAAACCAGATCCAAAGTATGGAATAACATGGTATTTTTGGTGATGGACAGGGTTTGGATCTTCAGCTTTTTTAATGTCTGCTTGTCTGCACAATTTAGATGTGAGGGTATGTGCCTCCTGGAATTGTCTTAGGTGAGCTGCGTCAGGGAGAGCTGTGAGCTCTCCCCATTTCTTGCGACAGGTTTTGGATATAAGAGGTAAGCAGATGGCAGGGCTTGGTGTTTCATAGCTGTCTAGGCATGCTGCCTTTCAGTTCACATTTGCTCTGTGTAGGACAGACTGGCCCAGCTCTGTCTACAGCTGATATCACTGGTGGGATGGGATGGGAGGCAGAAGAGCGTGTCATGTGGTCAGAAATCTGCCCAGCCCTCCTGCTAAATATAAGCCAAGAAAGGCTCGTCTTCCTGATGACTGCATGGCATGACTGCACATGAAAGCACACTGCTAAAATTCATAACTGTGTATGATTAAATGGTGTTCTTCACTCACTTTATCCACTTTTCTACTTGGTTCATATACAGCATTCGCTTAGTGTTTTTTACTAAGTGGTGGTTTCTGTGCAGTTAGCAGTCACAAGAAACAGCAGAGGACAAAGTTCCTTCCACAGGAAAAACACATTTAAAATAACATCACCCCTGGAGAAGGTAGTAGTTGACACTGGAACTTTTCATTGACATTGACACTGAAACTCTCTTCATTTGCTAATGTTTGTAAAAGTTGGCAGCTATTTAAATGGGTGACAGCCCTCTAAATACATCATGGGTTTTGGTTTGTTTTTTTCTTAAATAAGTAATCCATCAGAATGGCAAAATACCTTTGGAAAGAAGAGCATTGTGATATTAAGTTCATCTAGAAGTTACAGAGAAAAACACAGCCTGACTGTTAATTGTTTTACTTCAATGCCTTTTGCTGATATTGAGAGCTTAGAAGAGCTCAATAGTGCTTCCAATTACTTGGGTGTAAATCCAGAAAATAACAGTGGAGTTGGTCCAGATTTACATAAGGACAAATGAGATTTCAAGAAATGTCTGTATAGTTTCCTTTCAAGCTTTAGATATAATTATCTTAATTAGCCTCTCAATTCAAGGGTCTAATTTCCACCATGGTTAATGAAGAACACTTATACTTGGTGACTGAATTATCTGACTTGAATTATCATTTTTAGGGAATATTCTAAAGACTCCTAATGAGAAAAAAAGCCTCAGAGTTCTCCAGCTTTATTTTTCCAAATATGAAGACTAAATATAGCATGTGTTCCCCAGAAAATGTGAGTGACAGGGATTAGTAATTCATGAACAACATGGCCCATTTACAGTCCTACCAGCACAGAATTCACCGTGGCATGGAGAATATCAAACAAAACAACTCAGTTGACTTCCATGCATTTAAAACAATGAGGAATAAAGGCTTTATTCAGACTAAAACTCCAAAAGCTCCCTGGATTTAGTTAACAGTAATGAAAACATTGAATAATAGCTAAGAAATAAGCTGAAACCTGTATTTTAAAAGGCTGAAAAATAATTAATTAAATCCCAAAAGTATCAGAAGTTGTTGAAAATGAAGCTGTGTTCTGTCATAAGACTTTGCTCAAAAAATACTTTTCCGAAGTCCTACCAAAACCCATGGATTGTGTTTAATTGTCAGTGTTTTAAATCCCTGCCAGCCCACTCCGAGAGGTGGTACGCTGTGACTACGAGCAACCCATCAAGACTATGGTGTTTCGTAGCAG
Organism: Ploceus nigricollis; assembly: GCA_013399945.1. Classification (NCBI taxonomy): domain Eukaryota; kingdom Metazoa; phylum Chordata; class Aves; order Passeriformes; family Ploceidae; genus Ploceus; species Ploceus nigricollis. The sequence continues at coordinate 100,369 of VXBC01009753.1, forward strand.
TTGATCATTTTTGCAGGGTTTTCTTTTAGAATAGATCTCAGGACTGGGTTTCAGGGGCCCCGGTTCCTCAGGACTCATTTGGAAAGGGAGCATTTTAGGCTCGCTGCCCTGAGCAGGTGTGGAAAGCAGAGCAGAGCAGAGCTCCCATGTAGGCTGTGTCCCGTGTTATCGGCAGAGGAAGATGCACTTGTGCGGCTGCAGGGGCTCCAGGCCATTGAGGTGAGGGATGGCAATGGCTCTGAGCAAGGATGGCAGAGCACACTCCAAACCCCTGTGAATGGATACCAGGCAAATGCCACTGTGGCACGTGGCACTCGAGTGCTGCAACTGCCTTCACATCTTGCTGTCTGTGTAGCACTCCCACAGTGCCAGCAAAGGAGCAGCCAGCCTCAAATGTCCAGACATTATTGGGTAAACTATGGGATCAAATAGCCTTTAAATGACTGGCATATCTCCAGGTTTTGAAACTCATACTGAAGGCATGTTTTTGCTGCATTGTCATAAAGTAACATGGTATCTTGAGCAGGAATTGCTGTCCTTCTCAACAGAGGTAACGTGAATTATCCAACCAAAGCACTCCTACTCACCATCTTAAAGTATTGCATGTTGTATCCTCAGAACTGGCCCTTTCCCTGATACCACTTTGGTTTGTTCTCCCCAGCTGATTTCTTTGAGCACAACCTGCTATTTATGCGTGCCCAGTCATGCTTCTGGAAAAGAAGTTGGCCCAGCTGTACCTCCAGTGGCTGTGGATAGGAGGAGTTCATGTGTTTACTGCCTTCTCTCCCCTTACAGAAGTAGCCCAAGTCCTTGCAACTTTGAGTTTTATTTTGTACCTCTGCTTTGCTTCAGGTACAAATCACCCACAGCAGGCATTTGCTGCCTGCTACACTACAAAGCATCAGGCATTATCTGTAAGCACTGCACACAGTTTTGCCACAGTTCAGTAAACAATGTACATGGCTGCTGTGCTCCAAGTGAGTCAGAGACCTAGAAATGAGCTGTTACTGAACAGCAGGGTACAGACCAGGCCTTTCTTTACCCAGTCCAAGCATATAAAGCAAGTTATTGCTGTAAATATTTTTCTCTCTGGCCTTTTTTTCACTGCAAGAAGAGATACTTTCCTGATGAGATCCAAACCATAAACATATGGAAATATATTTTCTTGTTTATTGTATCTTAATCTGCCAGCTCCTATTATGCTAATATGAATGAAAAGGGCACCTTTTCCCACCCAAAAAGTGTGGGTTTGTCCTTGGTGTACCCAGGACAGCAGCTTTAACTTTGGAAAGCTAAAGCCATGTTTTCACATTTATTTTTTTAACTTGTTAGGAAAAAATCTTTACAATGCTTGTGCACTACTCTGCTAATAATCCTGTGTCTGTAAATCCACTGAGTGAAGTAGTGCAGGATGAAAACCTCACCTAGGCTCAGCTGCCATCAGGAGCTGGGCCTGAAGGAGGAGTTAGGCTGGCAATCTGGCCACCAACCCCTGCTGGCACTGCTGGCTCCTGCCAAACACTGACCCTGCTTTCCCCTGTGCTTCATCCTCTGGACTGGCGAGAAAGCACCTGGTGTGATGGGCGTTTGGCTTGTTGCTATACCACAGCAACCCTTGGCATTAGAAAAGCACAAGGACAGGGTTGCTGCTGAAATCTCCAGCCTTTCTTCTGGTAAAGACATGGATTAAGCAGCAGCAGCCTCATCAGGTATGTGTGAATGATGTAATCAATGTAATCTGGTGATGTAATCCAATTTATCTTGATGGCTGACAACAGATGCCTTGCTGTGCCTCACCTTCCCACCCAGTTCTCTGTCTTCTGACTACCCCTTCCCAGCCTACCCCTGTTTTTTTTCTCAATTTTGGCTTTTTCCCTTCTGGTTTTAATTTAATCCTTTTCTCAACAAATAAATGAAAACTTCCCGTAAGATTTGCTCTGCATGAATGAATCATTATCATGCTTTTTCTCCCTTGCCTTTAATAAATGTTATAGGATGAACAGTGTTGCCCATGTTAAGTAAATAGAAAATCATTAAGAAAACAAAGTGAAAGAAGTCAATCTCACCATCCATTTTCTCCTGACTGTAAGACAACAGCAGGAATCATGAGCTATCAGCCATGTGTGGCCTGCAACCAAAAATCTTCCTGAAAAGTGGGAGCAACCTTCTCATATCTCTCTTGTGAAGAGGCAGCACACTTACCAGATACAAAGACTGCCGACAGTAGCTGCTGGCACAGATGCTGCCAGGGAATCATGCACAGTTGAGTAGTAAGGCAAACTCCAGGAAAACTCAACCTATAATTAGGTAATTCCTGCCTGAACAATTGGCATCAAGCAAGTGAGAAATCAGCTGTGAAAGAGAGGAATTACTGGCTTAAAAGAGAGGCAGATTGATTGGCTTAATTCTGGGGGTGGGTTGGTTGGGTATTTTTGGCTTTTTTTTGTTTTCATCTTGGCTACTTTTGTTTTTTTCTCTTTCCCTTTTTTCTGCCTGGTGCACCTACAACACTTCCTTTCTCCTTCCCTCACCCATCCCTGAAATGACAAGTAGATATTATGCACTGTCAGCTCATCTGTTGCCACAATTTTTTCCTCCCATGAAACTGAATCTGGAATAAAACTTTGGGGAGCTGACCCCAGAGGAGTGCATGTGCAAAGTCCATGCAGGGGTGGTCCCAGGAGAGAGCAACTCACCTACCTCAGATGGGGTAAATCCATTCAGTTACAGCTTGCCTGCTGGCATGTTTTGGTTGTAACAAACCCAGGGCAACTGTACATTACCCAGACAGTGCTTGTCTCCACATTTGCAAAGGGTTCTGTGCCCAGAGTACCACAGGCTGGTCAGGGCCAGCTGCCCAGCTCTTGGAACAGGCTGCTTGCTCACTGGTGTCTCCTCCTGTGGTGTTTCCACACTTTGCACGGCCCAAAGCCACAGCTTTGGTCTCAAAGGAGGAACGCAGGTGCAGATGGGTTGGGGGAGGCCACCCACCTGCACCTCTCGCACCAGGTCTCCACAGGAAGGCTGCTGCAGGTACCGAGAAACATGATTCAGCTGGGTTTGAGTAAATCTTGTCACTTACATCTGGGAAGGACAACTGCAAGGGAGGTCTCCCACAGCATTCTTTCACAGCAAATTTTCCTGTTCTTTGTGCATGGGTACAGACGTGTCTGACCCTGTACTTGTGTCAGTTTTAACACCTGTACCCATCTGCACATAATAAAAGCATCTGTTCCTGAGACAGTTTCTGAAGAACACATGTGAATTCACTGAAATGTGAATTTATGGGATTGCTCCAATGTACTATGCAGTGTTTCTTTCCCCTGCTAATTCAGGCCACAGTGTGGCACAAGCGTTAGTGCTCAGGCAGAAATTGTTGCACAGTTCGTGGGTGCCTGATCCGAATGAGCTCCTGGTTGGTTCACCTCCCCTAGAACTGACCTAAAGGCTGGAGTGTTTCAGGCAGGCTCCAGGAGACCTCTGCCTGCCAGTCCTGCCTGCATGGTGCCTGTGCATGGCTCTGGGGTGTCTGGTCACACAGCTGAAGATCCAGCTTGGCCCTTGCTTCTGCCTTCCAGAAGGGGAAGGAGACTCATCTCAAAGTGCTAAAGGCCAGGCTGGATGGGGTTTTTGAGCAACCTGGTCTAGTGCAAGGTGCTCCCGCTCACAGCAGTGGCATGGCGTTAGATGATCTTTAAGGCCCCTTCCAGCTCGAGCCATGCGATGATTCTGTGTGAACACTGCTCCTTCTGCTGTGTCACCGCAGCTTTGCTGGAGAATTGGCTGCCGGAGGGAGCTGCAGCCCTGGCAGGGGGCAGGACACGCTGTGCTCCGGCAGGCAGCCAGCGCCGCCCCTGCCAGCTCGGCCTTGCCCGTGGGCAGCACGGTCATCCTGCAGCCCCGAGCATCCCACGGCGGGGGAGCACTCCTGATCTGAGTGGGCACTGCTAAATTAGCCAGAGAACACATGTGCTTTGGCCACGGGGCACAAAAGGCATGTCACCTGCTGTCCCCAGGGATGCTGCACCCAGACTCAGGTGTGTTTGTCCAAGGCAATGGAGGGGGACCTTGCAGGGGTGCAGTTGTCTCATGGCTTGGTGGTGCAGCTCTCCCTGTTTCTGCACCTCTGGAGCACCATGTTTGCACAGGAAAGGCTCGGCACCCATCAGGGTCTGACAGGTCCTGTGCAAACAGCGTGTGTGCACAAAGCCTCCTGCCTCTGGGCACAAGGTTCTTTGCTCACTCTGGACCACACACAGGAGGAGTGCATGTGTGCCCCTCTGTATACATATACATACATGTGCACAGATACAGGTATGTGTATGTACACTTATGTGTAATAGCAGCTAAACTGGCTATGCAGGTCAATGCCCTCAGTCTCAATGAGCAGCTCGCCTGCTGCACAGAGTCAGGTTTGGGGAGAAGACTGGTACCTGGTGGGCCGAGGTAGGGATGCAAAGATGGATGGTCAGCACAGGAAAATGTTCGTCAAGGGCCGTGCAGGCATCTGGAGATCTGTGGTAGGCTAGTGACTCGTTTTGGACTATTAACAAACAGCAGGAGTGCCATGGTGTTGTGAGGAGTACTACACAGCCATTCAAATACTGTTAATCTCTCATTTCCCATTGCTGGTCAGTTGGAGACTAGAAACTGGCAGTGGGAAAGTGATTTGGGAGGTCAGGTCTGCTGCGTGGGAAGTTTTCACTTTGCAGCTTCTGTAGGTGAGGACACACAGGTGACCAAAGGAGGTTTGGCTCACACAGACTCCTTAATTCACTTTCTGCTTAGTTAGTAAGTGATATCACTGCACCATGGCTGTTGTGAAGTTCCAGCAAAGCCTCAGCATTGCTGACTCCAGCTTGGTAAGCTGGAGTTTCGCAGCAGCTTTGACTCTAACCTGAGAGCTATCAACCTGGTCCCTGAGAAACTGCACGAGGCATACAAGTGGAGTGTCTAAATGGGGGTAGTTGGCAGCTCAGCTCTTGCTTGGAAGGCTGGTCTAGAAGAAATAACACCTAACACCAAATCTCTGTCTGCCTCGTGTTGTGGAAATGTGTCTGTGCTGACCTGAGAGCAGTCTCTTCTGAACTCCTCTGAGCAAGGGCTTGTGGTCCTTGACAGCTGAGATCAGTGACCTAGGCTGGCTTCAGAGGCTGCATAAACAGCAAAATCACAGCTGAGCAAAAGCAGCCCATCTGTCCTGAGCCCCAGCTGTCTCTTGCTTTGTTTTGACAAGATGCCCTCCCAATGGTGTTTGCCATTGCCAATTTTTCTTTGTTTCTTTCTCTCCCTTATCTCTAAAGAATTACTCTTGTGCTATTGCTGCTGCCCAAATGCTTAAAAATCATCTTGAATACCCTCGTTATTTGCTGGAAAGAAGAGCCCACAGGACATCAGTTTGCCTTTAGTCCCAACCTTATCAGCCAAAAGCAGCTGCCCATGCTGTTAGTGCCACACGAGGCCTCCACTATCGAGATGTGTATGTCCTCCAGAACTTGGAAATGGGAATGTCACACCAGTCTTGTTATGCCTTTTGGGCTTTCAGGAGGGATATGGATCTTCTGCTTCAAGTGGCTTATTCTTTGGCATCACAGCCTGTGATGTGCTCTGATGATGCTGATGCAGCATCAGACCCTACAGGGATGTCTGCCCCAGTCTCAGCTCTGCTGCTGCTCCCTGTCTGTGTGCCCTTGGCTGCTGTGGGTCCTTGCCATCAGGGAGAGCAATCACCTCTTGCAGCATGCAGCCCCTTGACCCAGAGTGGCTGCTCCAGGGGCTCGTGGTGTTGTGGCTGGCACGGCTCACAGCTGCTTGGCCAGGGCCAGCGGGCTTCAGGTCCACTGCAGACACCACGCAGCAAAGGGCAGTGGCCACAGGTACTGTCTGTCACGCTCTTGGAGTGGTGAGTCACCCACAGTGATTCTCATTTTACCCTTCTGAAGCTCAGTGCAGACTAAAATTAAAGGTATCTGGAGGTTGGGTTCCTTCAGGACATCTCCTGGCTGGGATTGGAGGTTACTGAGGCTGCCGCATCTCCTGACTGACTGCCCAAGTGCTGATGGTTTTAGTGCTGCTCTCAGGGCCTCTGGAACAGTGTCATCCTGCAGTATGGATTACCTGGCACATGCCAGCCCTGAGGATATGGCCTTCATTATGCAGAGAGGCAATTTGCCCAAGGAGAGGAAAGCCAGCTAAGCCATGTCTACCAGCACGCTCCCTGCCAGGCTCTCTGCTCCTGGGAAGATGAGCCACTGGTATCTGATCCAGTGCGAGACAAGCAAAAGCCAACCAAACAAGTCCACCTAATCCACCTCCAAAAATATCCCCTGGCTGTAAGAGGAAAGGCCCTGGGAGTTGCTGGCTGCCTGTTTCACTTTAGCACATGGAAAGAAAAAAACACAGACCATGAGGAGGGGAGTGTGGGGGTATATGGAGTGTTTCTGGGCTCTCCCCTCAGGCAAGGTTGAAGGGTGAACAGCCCTGAGGTGAAAGCAGAGCTGTGGTTTCTCTTGGGTTTCACTGCAGGGTGGTTTGCCAAGGCCACCCACTGTCCCTGCCAGCTCTTGTCCTTGTCCTTGGAGGATGTCTCGTCCAAGATTGCTTATACTGGCCTTTCCCTATCAGGTTGGAAAAAAGATAAATTCAACTCTTTCTGCCTAGCAGACCTCTACAGTTTCCTCATCTTTATTGGGATACAGAACTGAAGAAGACATCATGCATTAAAAGAAGGAACCAAATGAGTTTCCAGAGTCCAAGCTACTTGGGGGAGAAGAGGCACCAATTTGCATAATTTTGATAAAATACCAGGTCAGTCCTAAGACGGAATGATGCTACATGTGACCACAGGTGAAAGGAAACTGCTTATGTGTGGGTGTGAAAATTCAGCACACAAAAGGAGCTGCCTTGCTGCCCATGTCCAGCCCTGTTCAGCCTGGACACAGAGAGAGGGAAGGAAGCTCAGGGATGAGTGTTCATTGCAGCCACTGCTTCCAAAGAGCAATCTGAATATAAGAGGAAGTAAACTCTTTCCCTGGTTTTACCCTCTTTTGATATTTTTTGCAAAACTGAAATAAGTCAGAAACCACAGCAATCTTATCTGGTGAATCCTTGCTCAAGAAAACAAGCATTTTCAGCTGTGGCTGCTCCAAGGTGTGTCAGCAGTCCCAGCAGGGACCTGAAACCATTCTGCCCCCTCTTTAGGGCAGAAGGAGAAATTACTCTTTCCTCAGTACTCAGAACCCAGTTGCAGGGCCCAGCTCCCAGGGACCGCAAAAGTGCAAAGCAGGATACTGTCTCATCCCTCATGTCCCCTGCATCTAGCTGCTCTTGCAGGTGGCCCCTCTCCCCAGGACACCAAGCTTCCCAGGGGCCTCAGGGTGAGGAGCACCTGGCCAAGGAAACCCCAGCTCGTGTTCACCAGGGTCCAGTTTGACCTGCACAGCCCAAATCAGGATAGACTTGGGATGGAAAAAAACCACAGCTCCCTGCAGATCTGGTCCTCTGCACTTAAACCAGCCTTTGTACTGAGGGCTCTTCCAGCCCAGCAGTGCAATTCTCATGCCTGGGACTTGACTGTTGTGGTTTGATGTTGGCCAGATCCAGGCACACATGAAAGCTTCTCGCTTACTCCCCCCTACAGCTGGACAGAGAAGAGAAAGTTTAATGAAGGGTTCATGAGTTGAGATAAGGACAGGGAGAGAGATCACTTATTAAATACCATCAAGGGTGAAACAGGTTCAGCTTAGAGATATTAGCTGGTGTGGCTGGCTGGTGGGGACAAAGGCAGCTGGCTGGTTGTGTGTTTCTCACAGCACATGACTAAATATCTACAGTGCTTCCTTGCTCTGGAATTTGTCTATACATGCTGGAAGGCATTTCGAGACAATTAGCTGACCAGGTGGCTCAGTGCCCTCAGTGTGTCTGACTATGCAAAGGACTGCTTTGCACAACAGGGAGGTCTCTCCTGCTTTTGAATTCATGGTCTGCACCCACCAAAGGATGTGGGAAGGCTCTCATGGGACTCCTGAATCGAGGGACAAAGCACCCTGCAGTCTCTATGCTCACCAAAATTGTTAGAGCAAAGTGAACATCCCTTGGCATCAGGAGACAGGCTCTGTCAGGAGAACTCATAGCTTTTATTAGACCATCAGACACAGGCAGGAGAAAAGAGCAGGCAAGTTTTGGGGCATTTGGGTGTCTCTATTTTTTTTTCTGAGTGTATTGTTTGATCTAAAAGACATGACTCCTCCTTGCAAATCCTGCTTCTCCTCTGACCTTAGACCATGGCAGTAGCAACAACCTTCTTAGCATTTTGTCCTGCTTCATAGAAATATAGTAGTGAACAAAAAATGGTGGGCACCAACAAGTGCTCCAGAGAGGACAAGTGAGATGGAGGGGAAACACCATTGTGACTAATTAAAAAAATAAAATCCCACTTTTTTGTGCCTTTCCAACTGTATCCTGGGGGAGACATAGCCAAGAAGAAGGGTACTGGCTGTACTCCAAGCCTGCTTTTGTTCTGAAAGCTTCCAACAACAACTGTGGTTTATTTTTGTCCATAATGATGATTCCAGTCCTGCCCTGAACTAAGCAGTGTTAAGCCTGAACAACTGGGATATCCTCGCTCAAGACTGTGGCATTTTGTTCTCCTTGACTTCAATCACTGACAAGCAGATATTCACAGAATCACAGAATATGCTGAATTGGACAGGACCCACAAGGATCGAGTCCAACTCCTGGCCCTGGACAGGACCATCATCAAGAATCACACCATGTGCCCAAGAGTGTTGTCCAAAACTTCTTGAACTCAGACAGGCTTGGTGCTGTGACCACTTCCCTGGGGAGCCTGTTCCAGTGCCCAATCACCCTCTGGGTGAAGAATCTTTCCCTAATACCTAACCAAACCTAACTTAACCTAACCTAACCTAAACCTAACCTTTCCCTTCCTCCCCTGACACAACTTCATGCCATTCCCTCAGGTCCTATCACTGGTCACCACAGAGAAGAGAGGAGAGGACCCCCTCCTCTTTCCCTCACAAAGAAGTAGTAGACTGCAATGTGGTCTCCCCTCAGTCTCCTCCAGGCTGAACAAGGTTGCTTGCTCAGCCACTCCTCACACAGCTTCACCTCAAAGCCTTTCACCATCCTTGTTGTCCTCCTTTGGGCACTAATACTCTAACATCTATGGCAGTGACCGAAACTTCACACAATATTTAAGGTGAGGCTGCCCCAGTGCAGAGTGGGACAATCCCCTCCCTTGCCCAGCTGTGATGCTGTGCCTGATGTCCCCCAGGACAGGGTTGGCCCTCCTGGCTGCCAGGGCACTGCTGGCTCATGTTCAACTTTCCATCGAGCAGGACCCCTTTCCATGGCAGTGCTCTCCAGCATTCCCCAGTCTGTCTTTACATCAGGGTTGTCCGTGTTCAACACTTTTCCATGTTGAACTTCATGTGTCTGGTAATTGCCCAGCTCTCTGATTTGTGAAGGTCTCCCTGCAGGGCCTCTCTGCCTTCAAGGGACACAGCAGCTCCTTCTATCATGTACAAACTGTTGTTCAAAGCTGCTCTGCAGTCTGCTGCTATCCCACCCAACCCCTCCCTGACTAATTGTTCACACAGGCAACCAAACTCCTCCATAGGTTATATATATGAGAGCACACATTAACATATGCACATTGTTGTGCACACATGGTTGTGCACACATGGTTGTGCACACCACCTGAGTACCTGCTTTGATCTACAGCAAACAAAACCCATGCAAATAGCTGATGAAAATCATCAACCTCTGCTTTTGACCCTGTGCTCCCCTCATTATAAGCAGTACTCTCAGAAATTTCTCCAAGTTTTTCTGATCACTGCCACAGAAAATAGGATGAAAATGCCCGCATTTTAGCTTTATGCAGAGCCAGTGTGTGGTGGCTTGGCTTCAGAGACATCTAGTATGGAAACTAGATGGGACATCTGGTCCCTCGGTCTGGACACATCATACCTTTGTCACACTAACTTTGCTGTAGAAATGGGTTCAGATGATTGAGATTTCAGGTGAGCTTAGAATTTGTCAGAGGAATCAACATTTCACTTGGGTGAACAGATAGTTGCCCCCTTCAGCAAGATAGCTTTGGATCAGAACCATATTTACTAGAGACTAATCTCCCAGTACCCACTGAAATTGAAGTGAGTCAAACGTTGTCTTGTAAAAGAAACACATTTGTCACTTGGATGTATTTTCAATGTGTAATGTTAATCTTTCTCATTGTTCACATGAGAACTCTTTAGTAAATTACTGCTAATTAAAATTATTTTCTAGACAAAGGAGATTTTTACATTTCTCTTGCTCAGGTGAGACTGAGGAATGACACAAAATGAAGCCTGGATCCCAGAAGGAAGGAAAACAGCGTGTTGGAAGAAGCAGCCCTGAGAACGGTCATAAAGAGCAGAGGCTGAAGCAACCCTCAAACTGACATTCACAGAGGAGCTTTGCAGTGTCCCCACAGACCTACAGAGGAAGATCCCACTCATCTTTGGATGGAAATTTTCCCCATGTGACCACAAGCTCACAACCCATGGAGATGTTGCACATGATGCCCAGCCCTTGATTCATAGATTTCCCAGGAGAAAGACTGGGGAAAGCATCCAGCCCTTTTTCTGGCTTTTTGACCAGCTAAAGGGGCTACTGTGTTTTTTGCAAGATTGAAAACTGTATATTTTTTTTTTGCACCGGCGAATGTTCGCCCCTTTGCTAGCTGGCCACAGCCCTTCTGGAGCTCACTGGTTCCAGCACACCTGGATTTCTGATGAGGAGTTGTATGCAAATATTAAAACGAAAATAGAGGCTTTTGCTGCACTCCTGTATGTTTGCTGGAAAGCTCTCAGAAAGCACATTGAATACTGAATTTTTTCCACCAGTGCTTGCAGCACTTTCTTGAAATGAAAAGGATGTGATAAGAAGTATTTTCAAGGACACTTGAGTGAAGTGCATCACTCCGTGTCATCTTTCTGGTAGAAATTCCCCAAATGGAATAATTTAAGATTTTTTTGCATAGCTTGATGACTGTCAGAAGTCTCTCCACATCAGCTTTGCAGAAGGCTGTGGATATTTTCACAAAAAACATAAAATAGGCCAGATGGTATTCCGATCACACTAACCTCTAGAAGAATAAATGCTTGTTTTGCAGAGTATTTTGCTTCTAAATAACAAAGAAGCACTAAAAAGAACTGTAATGCAGAGGATCACCAACCTGACAAAAAAAAGCAGGAAAGATCACTGAAGTGACATTCAGAAAACATATTCTGACTAAAGACTACAGAACATCTGCTGTAGCATCTGAATTTGCATACCACAAATTAAAACAAATAAAATATCCCTGAGCTGTCATCTGCTCTCTGTTATGAGAGCACAGCCTTGCCACTTCTTCTGTTCTTGGGTAGGATGTCCTCCTCGCCTGACATGGCTTTTGCCAGGAGGACAAAGTTTTAGCTGGCACAAGCTACCCCGACCTCCTCAGCACAGGCACTGCCGATGATTTGCTGACAGTTGATGGGCACAAGCTGCAGATCCCCCCCAGCAATGTTTTTGAACAGCACTGGGGATGTATGAGGGCAGGAACATGGATCTAAGGACTGGCAAATTCCCAATAGGATCTTCTTGTCATCTCACAGCAGTCTAGGCCCAGCATCAATCCATTTTCTCTCCAGCTACACCGAAGCATAGTTTTATTGGTAATGCACTCATTGGTTTGTCTATTGTACTGAGCTGTTGCCTGTGGTGCTTGGCTGCTGTATCCTGTTTGGCAGAGGGGCTGTTGCATCCCGAGCCCTGCAGAGGCTTTTTGGGGAGCCTCTCACCTTACTGAAGGCCAGAAGGATTAAACCCTATTCATTGGCTTGTCACATGTGGAGAGCAAGTTTTCAGCCAAATTCAGGGCCAGATGTGCAAACACCTCTGCAGAAGCAGCTAACAGCCCAAAGGGACTAGTCTAAACAGATCATCCAGACAATGTATTAGGGGCAGCAAAGTTTTAGGAGAGTTTATCTCCATTCTGTAGCTTAGGAGTTTATGTAACTTCCTGAAGAGAGCACAGGAAATATTAGGCATGGCTTGGATTTGAATTTATGTTGCTTGAACCTGGCTCTGACTTCATCACACGAGGGCCACCTATAAATCTGAAATGATAATGAGCACAGAAATAAAACCAGCCCAGCCTGTTTTTGCCCGGTGCTGTTGCACGCCTCAGCACACCTCTGAGTGCCAGCATTGGGTGCTGGGTGGCACTATGACAGAAGAGTGACAGCAAAGCAATAAATCTCTTCAGACATAAGTTACCATTCATGGTCATAGAATCAGAAGAGTAGAGCATAAAATAAAGAGCTCTAATTTATGATGGATGTATCTCAAGCAGAGCTTTCTGCTGCCTGCAAATCAAAGCATATGGATACTTTAAACAAAAAGCCCCAACTGGATGTGGGAAGATTCCATTTAGCATAACCATAGGACTCTATTTCTGGAGAATTTGCCTAGTGTGTGATTTGGCCCCTGTTGCTCGCCAGGCATGGAGCAACATCTACCTAGTCAGTGATCGTGGTGACATAAACCACTGCCTTGTCAAAGTTGCCTCTGCTGTGGAAGATCCTCATCGCTGGCACAGGACAGCCTGCAAAGGCTGGATCCAGCCTGGCTCTGACAAGTTGCCGGTGTGTGTGCTGAATTACCCCCATCATCCAAGGAGCATTCACATTAGGGGTTTGAGGACCTCATGCCTCTGAGCTGCTCAGACATCGAGGCACCAGCCTGACAGGGACATTTGCTCTGAGCCATCTCTGTGGTGTTGAGATGCTCAGCTGCTGTATCAACCACAGCCAGCGAGAGTGGCCAGTATGGCTTTACCTGTCTTGCTCCTACACGCAGAAGGTCCAGAAGCCCAGAGCCTCCAAACATCAAAGTTTCTTCTCCAGTACTTCCAGAGCTGGCAGTGCAGAGCCATTTACACCAGGCTTCTATTGATCCTGCAGGATGAAGGCTCTCCTAGGGACATGTGCAGTCACCAGGTGACTGGGTTTGTGAGCTATAACCTTGCCAATGGCCTTTCCTGCATGCCAGGCTGTAAACAGGCTCTTTGTAGTAAGATGGAATTTTACTTCAGGCTGTTCCTAACTGATGCAATAAGCAATAGTATTCAAACACCTTCATTGGGTGATTTTTATGCCCAGAATTAATAAGAAATTACAGTTATATGGCTTGAGCAACATCTCTCAATATGTATCTTGAACAGAAGTCACTAACACAGTTTGCACAGCAGCTGGTACCGAGTGTGTTGCTAGCCCAACCTCCAGCCAAAGTCTCTCTCTCAGCACAGTTTAGGTTTGGCATCTGAGTAGAAATGATTTTGTGCTATAGTTTTCAAGTGTGGCTAGATTTAATGTGTTGGGTTTTCCTCTTTCTGTCATATTCTGAAATCCATGGAGGACTCCTGACTGGCTTTTGGCAGAGTGCTAATTTCACCCTTGTGATTCCACTCTCATCTTTTTTCCTCCCTCTCACTGACAAAGGAGAGAGATTTTTCTTTTTGTCCTTCCCCACTCCTACTGCTCTTGCCCATCCAGGGAAGTTCAGGAATGACTTCAAGGAAAATCGGAAAGGTCTTGGGTGGCTTTTCTTCATTAGTTCTGGCTCCAACTGTGGCAAAATAGGCACAAAGCCAAGCTGCCATCTGGAACTCCTGCTGTCCAGCCAGGAGCTGCCTCTCCCAGGCTCCATTTGCAGGGCCCATGGCACTAATGAAGCAGTGAGGTTGAGACAGAGCTGAACTAGATTTGCCTCTTTATTCATGCAATGACATATTTAGCCAGAATGAGGACCCACTGCTCAGCTGTGGGGGAGCCCAGACCTCATTTATTCTTCCTTGCAATGAGGATGAGGTATGCCAATGCCTGGACAATGCTTGGGCCGAGCACAGTGCTGTTCTGCACTGTGTTAAGGGCACTGAGGTAGGTCACAAGTTGTGCCTTTGCGGGGCATCAGGGCTTTAAAGATTCATTGTTTTTCTCTTGTAGCATATTTGGTATCTCTATATCTGATAGCCGCATTCAGTTCAGCCTAAAATGTCTCTTGAACAGGGGTAGGATCTGTCAGTTTAATCAATAAAAGGACTAAAAATGGAATTTTTGAAGCAGCTGGAGATTGTACAGCACATCATCATCATCTTTGCTCCAACACTGCCTGTGTTAGTACTGTTCTTTCCTCGGTAGCGACAGCAAGCCCTGGTAGCTACACACTGGTAGCTGGCTCTCCAGTTCTCAGAGGCCATGGATCATCAATGCCATCAGAGACTTTTCTAAAATTGGTTCAGACTATTAAAGGAAGGGCCATGGCAGAAAGAGGAATGAAAAAGTGATGAGCTGGTGACATGTTCATTCAGTTCCTCTTTCTCTACAAATGAAGAAGCATGTAACTGAACTTAAAAGAGACTGCTGAAAAAAGTCAAGTGGAGACCATCAATAATGAATCCTCCAAGGAGATGAGCATCCAGCAACAAATTTTCTGAAGAACTAATATCTCCTGTTATTACTCGATTATCTTCAAACCCAAACATTTATGGGTTGCGTTCTAGTGATGACCCCTACTCGAAGAGTTTGCAATCCAAGTGGGAAAATCAGATGGGGAGTAGGGAGATGTCCAAATCTCCTTTTACTTGCTCTGCCTGTGCCCTGTCTCTGATGTTGGCAGGGTGAGCAGAGCCCCTGGAACCTGGCTCTGGGTGGGGGCTAACAAGCTGGGTGTCCTGGCACTGCCCTGTGCTACCACACTGCTCTGGGTACCATACAGCACGTGCCCAGCTGCTAGGAACAGAGAACACTGCCTGGAAAATGGGCGCTGGTATCCCTGGGGAAGCAGATCCACAGTGTCAAATTCCCATTGACTTTGGCTCAATGAGTCCAGTGGCTGCTCCCCAGGCAGTCAGGCACTTGGAGAAACATGAGAGATGTTTTCTTCCTGCTCAATGACTTGCAAACACTTGAGCTCTCCCATAAATACCACTTGTGCTGCAGAGAGGCAAAATATTGCAGGTGGCATTTTGCAGAAATTATGTTTCCCTATTAAATGAAAACCACTACTGTCTCCTCGCCTGTTACTTGCCTCTGACATGCAGCACATATTGCTCAGGGTTTAGAGTTAGGAGCCCCTGCTGTGAGCCCCATCCGTCCCCTCCTTCCCACTGCCAGCCTCTCACTCTCTCTTCTCAAGCACTCCTGCCTGCTGCCTCCTTCTCAGCTGTTACTTAACGACCTGCCAGCTGAGTTGCCCAAGGAGACTGAATAAATGTTAACACTACAATATTTTCTAGCCCTTAGGGCTCTGATCCTGCAGCTTTCATTTACACAGCAGCAGCAGAAGTAGTTGTGAATTTGGGGGCTGTGGAAAGGAGCCCACTCGTGGGAGGGAGCTCACTGGGTGCCATGCCCTGCTTTCATTGCAGTGCAGAGGGACACAAAGGCACGGAGCAGCTGTGGGGTGCTGTGAGTCAGCCCCTCAAAGAGAGAGCTCAAATGAGTTATTTCAAAGGTGGGTCAGGCTGTGCAGTGTGCTGTGGTCAGGTGCTGGAAGATGAAGTGATAACAGAGAATTATAAAGCAAGGCTATAGGGTATATTAAGAGCACAGGGTGCATGTTTGTACAAGTACAAAATAGAAAGGGTAAAGAGGTTGTGAGGAGCAGCAGGGAGGAGCTCAACCCATGCATGTGACGGGGGGAAGCGCTTGCATACTCACTCTTGTTCCTTTTTGTCACATCATTTATTCATCACAAAGTGCTCTTCAGCATCTGTATATTTTGGGTTGGGGGAATTATGACACAGCATCTTCAGAGCATTTCAGTAATGCTCATTTCCATCTGAAAGGCAACAAGGAGTATTAGGTGGGTGCAACACTGCACACCATGTGCAGTTCCCCACTTGGGTGGGGAAAGGCCCTTCTTCGTGCTTTGCCCTTCTGTTTCCCTCAGGGATCCCTCAGAGCATCATTTCACCTATGTCCCAGAGGCATCCCCCACTGACCCCTGCCTGCACCACATGCCTGCAGAACAGCCTGCTGCCTGCATGGCCAGGACTACAGGTCAGCTTGGGCAGCCAGGCTTGGCTCCAGCATTGACACACGGATTTACAGCTCCATGTCTGTGCCCCGGGATGGTGACCCTATGCAAAGGACATCCAGCATGACTGACAGAGCCTCTATTGCATCCTCCATCACAGTTGTCATTCCTTCCTTTGCACAAACTCACACACAGGGGCCTGAAAGCAATTGCAGGCAATGCATCTCCCTGCCTAATGTCTGATTTATTGACTCGTAACTCCAACAAGCAGGTGGTCCTTTTCCAATCCCCATCTCAGTCCCATCTGAAACAGGGTGCTGATCTCTGTAGCACTGTGTGCCTTCTCCTTCTCCCTGTCTTCACATGGCTTCAAGGAGATAAAAACCTTCTTGCCCCTCTCCAGGAAAGCTGTGGCCTAACTGACAGGTGGGCCAACACCTCATGTGTGAATGTCTTCCTTCGAATTCCCTGTTTCTGAGATGGCATCATGCTTCATCACCAGCAGTCAAATCCTGCACCAGCATGGGCTTTCTTTTTGACTCTGAGAAGCAACTTCATGGCACAAAAATACACCCCTGCAAAAACTTCCAGCATGTTACTCTAATCCTCAGCAAAATAGGCCAGATTGGGGAATAAATACCAAGATGTCACTGACCCAGAGGACAGGATAGAATCACAGAAGAGTTAGAGCAGGAAGGGACCTCTAAAGGAAACCTAGTTTAAGCCCCCTGCAATGAGAATGCCCTCACATCCCCCTATTGCACAGGAGTGCATAAACTGTGGCACCAGGATTTGCCAATGGTCTCATTTCTTGTTTCTTCAGCAGTGACCTATTTATGAAGCCACAGAACACACAAAAAACCGCCTCCAAAACAACAAATCCACACTAGAATGCACTGGGGAAAGTAGAACATATCTGTATGACACACGGATACATTTCTTCCTGATCCCAGCCAGCAATTACCTTATGGAAATAAAAACACATCAAGCTTTGATAATTATAAGACTATGAAGAAACTTGGGAAAATAACTCTATAAAATACTTTATAGACATAGAAAATGTATTTCTTGGCTGAAATGTTCATCAATAAAACTTATAGATTGGTATTAATTACGAGAAATTGCCTAATCTTTGTGCAAGTTTTTATCTAAGTATTAAGCTTTATGGTTCATCGTCTAAGTTCTTGTGTGGCTTTTCTGCCCTCAGTGGATTTGAATCACTGTCAACAGCAGGGAAGGAAAGCAAGAAGATGAAAGAACATCTGGTGTGGAATTCTCCTGTTAAAAAATGAAAAAAGACGTAAAATGCACTATAAAATTTTGCAGAACAGTTTTCACGGAGTTTACTGGTTTCCCTTTAGTGGCATGGTGTGGACCCAAAATGGGGTCAAAAGCCATCCAATTCAGATATTTTCCCTCTGGACTGAAAAAAGCTTTATATTCAATTTCAAGTCCCATAATGAACTTGCATACATGTCCTCCTAGCATGTGTGCTGACCTCTGTAATGTGAAATGGGGTGAAGCTGATAGGAGTGGATGAATCCCTGTCTTTCTCCTGCCCAGTCAGTGTGCTTTCCCCAGAGAGGCTGGCTGTGGCACAGGGGCTCCTGACACCTTCTGCAAGAACATCTCATTACCTGGTCATCCTGCAGGCCAGCCACCAGCCATCAGCTAACCAGAGAGACGCCCCTCTCTGAGATCACACCTGCCAATTCTGCTCCCAGAGTCAGGAGACAAATAAAAAATGCAGCAACAGCAAATAACTTCTACAATCTACAGAGGTGGCAAATATGTCAAAAGCATTTTGATATTGAGCTCTCACTTAAAATCAATGATCCAAATGGGATTCAACCTGTTCTTTATTAAGGGCTAAGGGCAAACTTAATATTTTGGAATTCATTCACACATGAGTTGGATGGACTTTATGAGTAATTGCTCTTTGCAGCACTTTCCGGCATTGTGCATTATTAAAATCCTGCAACTGGAGGAACAAAGATGAATGGGGCTTGCTCACCCATCCTTGCCCAGCACTACACCAGTATGGGTGACCTCCTGACCTCCACACTTTTACCCACACGAAGTTCCCAGTCCCCTGTCCTGGCCTCTCTTGGATGAAATCCCAGAGTTTTTCTCCTTATCCCTTTGCACTTAATTACTGATATGAAAGGAGGGAGGTAATCCTCCCCTTCATCCAGATTTCACTCCCGGAGTGGGGCTGAGGAAAGGTCAGAAGGAGGCCGGGAGCATTCAAGGTACAGGTGGTGTTTTTCCCTGACGCCTGCTTTGAAGAAAGCCTTCAGCCCCAGAGATAAGCATGCAGACCTGCCTGTTGAAAAGAGGAACTCGTCAGAAGGCATTTCTCCTTGCAAACATGGCCCAGTCCTGGGGTGACTTGCCCTGGCTCCTGCTTTTCCTGCTCCTTGCCAGGACACTGCTGTGTCAGCATCCTGCAAAGAGGTCATGTGACACACAGCCTTCATCTACAGGTTTTTGTTTGTGCAGTCAGCAAGGTGCCAGGGCTGGGAAATCAGTCATGGGAGCTGTGTATTCCTTGTAATTGGGCTGCCATGCTACAGCCCAGCAAAGCCACAGTGCTGCTCCCAGCTGCTGGGTGAGTCGTTGGCAGGGGACCACATGTGGTGAGTAAAATGTTTTGGAAGTTCTTTAGGGAGCACTGTAGTGGTGTCACTTCTGCATTGCAGATCCCAGGCGTCAATATGAAAAACTAGTCAAGGAAATGGTCAGGAAAAGCCTTGAGCTTTAAAAGCACCACACACACCCTGCAGAATATAAAAGAAATGCCAGCCCAAGAAGGGTGTCCCACTGGTGAACAGTCATGTCCAACATTGAACAGATCAACCAAAACACTGCAGGAATAAGCCCTGTTCCAGTTAATTAAGCCACACAGGTCCTTCATTTTTCTGATGTGAGTGGGTACAACCCCTTGGAAAATGTGACATCACACCATTATGCTCCAGGAATGCATGCTTCTTCCAAGATGGAATATTCAAGCATGGATCATGACAGACATGGCCACTAAAAGATACCACAGCGCCGGTCAAAAAATCATGTGTTAAACAGTTGTAAGGGAAACTGTGCAGCTGGTGAGCCCTTCCCACAGAGCCCTTCCCACATGTGTTTTCAAGGAGATAAAACTAGTGTTGATGTATATTGACTTTATGGAGCTTTTTGAGTTTCTTGTGGACAAGCAATCTCTTAAGCCCATTGCACAGCCCCTCACAAGGCTGTGGATGTTTTGCAACGCAGCAGTGTTGTCCTCAAGGTGGTGGAGCAGGAAGGACAGATTGGGGAACAAGGAGCTCCAGTCCCTTGCAACACCAGGGGAAGGTGCAGTGATGAAGGTTCCTCTCCCTCTTTGGTGCCTCAGTGATCAAGCCACTGATCAAGCTGAGTCAGACCTGCCACTCCAGGTACCCTGTATGTGCTCGCCTCTTCTCAAATGACCCTCAAAAAGAATCAAAATGCGTTAAAATTCCCAAGGCCAAATAGCAGCCTGTGAGCAGCACTTGCTCAGAGGAGAGGTAAAAGCTCCTGCAGTTGGACCCTGTATCCTTTTGCCAGAACGTGTGTGGTTGGTCCAGATGCTGCCCAGAAAGGCCTCTTCTACCTCCCCGGGTTCTTGTGCACACACAGTAAGTCTTAGAAATGTATCAGTAATTTTGTTCATTTAAGACCCCTATAAAATATATCTGGTTCTTTCCTTAGACTTATCAATTCCTTAAGGAAACTAAAGGAATTAAATTAAAGTAAATAAAAAAGTTCAGATTTGACCTTTTAAACAGCTCTTCCTGTAGCTCCTTTGAATGAACACTGATGTCTTTGAAAAAATTCCCATATAGCAAAGAGAGTTTTCCCAAATAGCCATAACTGGGTCTGGGAAGGATCCTCCTTGGCCTTACAGTGCTAAACACTGTGACAGTTATTTTGCAAGGTTGTGTCCCATCATACAGAATTATATTTCTGGTATTGTAGCCCGACAGATCTGTCTCTATCCATGGGCAGTGGTTAATGACATTGATTTTTGGGGAGTTTATTTTTTTTCCCAACAATCACTGGTGACTGAACCACTCTGGTAGTGTTCCCTTAAGATGACAAAGGAGGCACCTTTGCAGTCTTGTGATGGAGAAATGGTACAGCTCCTCTGACTGAATGCTGACATCTCCTTTGGGGTGAGATTAATTATGCCCTAGAAACATCTGCAGTTCCTCTGATGACTTGCAGCCTGACATCCTATACCCTCCTGTGTAGTCACTTCAACACAAAGTGAGTTTTACCCATTTCCAATGCTCATGGATTTTCTTTCCACCCCAATGACAATAATCCTGGCATTCGGCCCCGCTCTGTGGTACCTGAAGTTATTGAAGATACCTTTTGATTTCAGGTTGGTCCCTCCCTGTTTTGGGAATTCTCATGGCTTGGAGAGTGTGTGTGCATATCATTTAGGGCTGTCATCTTTGAGCGCTGTTTCTAGGTCTTGCTATAGTGCTGAGGGCTCTGCACCACCTGCAGTGCTGGCACACAGCTGCTTCAGACACAGCAAGCCTGAGCCAGGAACTTGTTTGGCAAATTCTACTCAGAAGCCCAGGGGCTTATTCTGGGCTGTTCCTGTGCCTGTTTGAGCATTTTGTCCCAACCTTCCTCACCACCAGCTAGACCTTCAGTACAGTTTCGTGTTTTATGGGGTGCTTCAGCACTGACATGCCTTTTATGAAGTCCTTCCAGCTGGGGTGAAAGGGGTAGTCTGCAATTTGTACTGAGGAATTGCGTTCTTTTGGAGTGTTCTTCCATTCTCTGCTGTTTCTGTGCACTTGCAGAGAGGTGAAGCTGGTGTCCCACAATTTGCTGGAAGCATTTCTGTCCTTCCAGGTAGTCTCTGCCTGCAGGTGCCTGTCACAGAGATGCACATGTTGCATCTTGTGCAGCAGGTCACCATGTATTTACTGTCACTTCATTGAAAAAAATTATGAAATAGTATCTGGAAGGGCACTGAAGGCAGAATCTGTTCATGGTAGCTAGAGGTACTTATTTTGCCATCCACCACGTTCTCTTACACTAAAGAGATGCAGAGCTAAAAATAAACACATGGCCCATTAATGCTGAAGTACCTTGAAGCAATTGCCTGGGGAAAAAAGAGAGGAGAAATTGGTAGAGTCTGAAAAAATAACTAACAGTGAACAGAGGGTGAAAGAAAAACATGGATGAGGTGGGAATTACACCTCAAGAGTTCCCAAGGGAACTCTTGCTCTTTGCATGCAGAAACTCACTTGCACCTCCCATGCAGGGGCTTGCAGCAAGACTGTTTCCTTTGCAGCCAAAGATTTTCTGGAGAAAGAGTCCTTCTTTGCCTTTTGGACTTGAGAGTGGATACGTGCCTGCATTTTTACTGCCAGACTGCCTTTCTGTGCCCTTAGCCTGACCACACACCTGTGACATAAGGAAACTGGTGACGCTCATTGCATGGAGAAGGAGCAGCAGGAGGGAGGGCCTTGACTCCCTCTCAAGGGCACAGAGGAAACCTGTGCGTGTCTGGGAACATAAAGCACTGGTCTGTGTTGGGCTTATTGACAAAACCTGCAGAAACCAAACATATTTTGAAAAACAGGCCTTTTTTCTATTCTAAATGTGGGTGGAATTTTTTTTTTGATCAGCTGTGTTTCTCATGGAGTCAAGCAGGGCTGTGAATCACACAGCTGCTGTGGTTCTTTGCATCTGGACTTGGACTCAGCTGTTGGGCAACTCCTCTCATGCCAGCTTTGGCCCCTGCCCTGCCCTCATCCCAGCAAGGTGCTGGGGGTGCGTCCACCTTCCCCCACGCACACACCATCCCCCATGGAGCTATTCTCAGCTCCCAGTGCTCAGACACTCGGCTCTGCCCACTATCCTTTTGGAAGGAGCGTGGCCCAGGCTGGAGAAGAAGCTGGGGACAACTGATGCGGTTGATAGCTGTCCAAACACAGAGAGGTGCATTGCTTGGGCACTGCATCCCTCCAGTGCACAAGGAGGAGGCATGAGATGCAATCCTTAACCCCTCAGGCTCTCTGTGCCATCTCCAAACCACCATGGCTTCCAATACCTAATGATCTCACCTCCAGATACTGAGTGGTGTTTCCAAAGGGCTCCCAAATGCCTGCCTGGAAGACCCTGCAGAAGTGTGCTGTTCTGCACCCAGTGCCCACCCATCCCTGAAACAGGGAGGGGAGCAATGCTGTACTTGGATCTGTAACACTTCATTCAACACAGGCAAAAATGCTAAGGAGAAACAGGCTGTTCAAATTTTAAAAATAGCTTTTTGTAAAAGTGTAACAATTTCTTCTTTTTTTTTTAATTAAAATGAAAGTTTAATTACATCTGAGTAACTCAAGGCAATTTTCAAGAAGCTGGGGAGTTTTTGTACACTGTTTTTGGAGTGTTCAAGATTCAGCATCTCACTCTTTTAAATTTATCTGGTTTCCAGTGAAAAAATAATTGATGGCTACAACTATTTGATTAGATGGTGCTCTGGAGAGCTTACCTGCAACCAGTCCTGAAAGAGGTGTCTTGTAAGATTAAATTTTCCACAAATCCCACAGTGATTATCATTCATCCAATAACTGAAGTGCCTGCAACAGAATACAGCAAATTGAAAATCCTGCACTTCATGCAGTTAGAAGAATTTTTAAAATGTAGCTAATTTTTCTAACTGGCTTCTCTCTCCAGAGAACAGGGAAAGAAACACCACTAGGACCACTGCTGCTCCCCCAGAATTACACAATCTTTGTTTTTGTACCACCCATAGCATTTGGGGAATGTTTTTAAACCCTGTTAAATAGATAGTGACCTTTTCTTTCTTGCAGCTTGATGGGTATTCCCCAAAAAAGAAACTCAATTTGATTTCTTGACATTTTTTCCGCTGTATACCCAGGTTACCCAAAGGCTATATCTATATGGTAGAGAAAGAAGAAAGAAAACAAACCATCTTCTCAGGGCTCTGAGGCTTTGCATTAACCCAGCTTGCAATGACAATGGCCTCTCTCCTGTACTCTGCATTACCTCACAGTGCCTCCCATCCTTGGTTTCTGAAATTAAATTCCTTAAGATTTTTGGCCTCATTTTGGCCTAGCTTTGCTTGCTCTTTCTGGCCTTTATTTTGCTATGAGTCTTTATTTTCACTAACTTGAAACTGGAAGAAAATCAAACCATACACCCAGACTGGAATGCAGGAATCCTTGCCTCTTTAAGAAAGGCTTTCTATTTCTATTCATGCTGCTGGAAGTGATTATTTGCTAACGATAAAAAGACTAGCGTTTTTACATAAATGTAAATACTCATTTCTCAGACCATAGCATCCCTTTCATTTAATACGGATTCAAAAGACATTTTACCCAGAGGAAACTACCCAGTAATAGTAGTGTCCAGGTTTCTTGTTCTTTCTTGAAAGCATCTGTTCTAGGCTGCTTTTAAAGAGAGGATACAGCTCAGGACGGAATGCCAGTCTTCTGCTTCTTGCTAATAACTGGTACTTTATGCTCTGTCTTCTGTATTTTTAATTTTTATTTCAAAGCAGGTGTATGTAGGTAGACATGGAATCCCAACAGGACTTCCACTGGTTTCCATCCATTCTCCACCCTAAATCCCAAACTGTCAAAAAGTTGCCTTTAGCAACATTTACTCAGCCATGGCAAGGAACAGCTAGATGGAAATAACACTGAGGCAGATGCCAGGGAAACCCGGCCAAAATCCAGCTCTCCTAACCACATGGCTGGGCTCTCAGGACAGGCAGGAAGCAGATGTACTGCCTGCCAGTGGAAATGGGGCTGCAGGTGCACTCATGAGCCCGAGCATGGCACTGAGAACACAACCACCACCACCACCACCACTCTGTAGGAATATCTCTACCAGAGACAGGTGCAGCTGCAGCAGAGAAGCACCACCAGCTGTACCATTATTCAGCAGTATCATTGGGCAGGCAGCATGGCAAACTGCATTGGGGCTCTCTTGTTTTCCACACCACACAACATGAATTAGTCACATTTTTCTGGGTCTTCTGCAGGTAATCTTAAAAATATTTTCGCAGCCAATACTTGTTAAATTATGCATGGTGTTTACTTTCACTCCTCTGCAGTTCTGCCATCTTTCATGAATATGAAAAGGAGAGCTCTAGAGAGCTGTCTTTCTTTTGATGGCAAAATTTTCCAGGGTGTTCAGTCTGGTTATACAGTTCTGTACTTGTGCTGTTGCTGATGTTTACTTGAGCAGGATTTCTTCAGTGAGTGGGAATCACCTGCGGGAGTACAGGGCAGGTCTGCACTGCCTGGAGATCGCCGTGGATGCCTGAACCGCCTGAAAGCACCTCAAACAACAAAACAGAGCCCAACAAAATTAGTGTTGAAGCCTCAAAATAATGGCAAGGCTTAGATGTAATGAGTAATGGCTGTCTGCTAGGGGACAGAGCTGGTGTTTCAGCAATGGTAAAGGAAGGGGCACAGTTACAGTTAGAAATGTGAAACCTTTAATATACATTCTTTTCTTCTATTTTCCATGAAAAACTGCCTGTGGCTTTCTCTTGGAAGAGCTGGCCTTCTTCAGGCACAGGTCCTCAATATACAGGCTCCATGTTCCCAAATGTACTTGTTCTGGGAAGTTGAATTTCCCAGCTCTGGAAGCGTTCAAGGTCAGGTTGGATGGGGCTTTGAGTAACCTGGTCTAGTGAAAGGTGTCCCTGCCCGTGGCAGGGGGATTGAAACTAGATGGTTTTGAAGGGCCTTTCCAACCCAGACCACTTGATGATTCCAGGATTCTATGAGTCTATGAACAAACAGGTAACATCAGCCCAGGAATGTACACAGGCATTGTACTGCTTTGCAAAACAGGCCTTCAATCACTTACGGGGCATGACTGAAACAACAACTGAATTTTCTGCTGCTGGGGCAAAGCCATGATAACAGATGTTAAAATCTTGCTTTTTCTCAGTTGTTGCCATACTGAAATTAAGAATGTGTCAGTCAAAATGAGGTCCAAAATCTGCAGCTGGGATTCTCACAAACACTCAGAGCCAGCTTACTTAAATTAGATCAGGGCTAGAAATCCCTAATTGTCATATATTTTCTGAAAGAAAATTCCAGTTTTCTAAAAACAAGTGCACAAACTCCACATTAATTAAAATCTTGGGGGTTTTTTCTTTTTTTTTTTTTTTTCTTAGAACTATTTGAAAGAAGCTTCCAGCAAAACTACTTATTCTTAAGCAAGTAAGTATTTAAATTCATACTCGCAGTTCAAAATTCAAACTCAGAGTTCACCACTTGAACTATTTAGAGATTCTGAACAAAAATAAAACTAAGTAAATAACACCCTCCTGAAAAGTAAATAAAATAGTAATATACAGAGAGAAATCTGCCTGTTTAGCAAAACTTTCCCACAGTCAGCTGGGTTGCCTGGGCTTGGCTGAGCCTGCTGATGGCAGGCAGGGTGGGAGCCCTCGGAGCAGATGCAGATGTCTAGCAACAGAGTGAAATAGGCACTTCCAGGACATGATATGCCTTATCCCAGAGCAGCTGTCTAAAATAGATCAGACACATTGCAGCTCCTAAAATACCTGCTCCTTTTCAACTTTGGAGCAAGCCTGGGTGGCAGGCTCTGACAAAGGAGTCTGGATGATGTAGGGGTTGTCCTTAAAGGCAGGTGGGGCAGATTCCAGCCAGGAATAAGATCGCTCTTCATATCCAACCCACTGCAGTGGTGTGTGGCTGTACCAGAAACAGGACAAACTCCACACCAAAGGCAGGGGAGAGTTTGCTGTACTGCTCTGTTTTATGTTTGGTCTCCATGTATTGATAATCTCTAACATTTATTATGTTAATAATTCACAGTATCAAACTATTATAGCGCCTTAAGTTAGCCACTGTCTCATATTTCCCTGCCCCTAGAAACACGTCCCCAGGGACCATGTGAGGTCAGCACGTAGTCTCCCTGAGTTTGGCTGCTGTACCCAAGTGTTTCTCCTCCTCTGCAGTTTCCAGCCGATGTGCACTGAGTTTACAATTTTATTAGTCCCCTGATACCTGGTCCTCCACCTTGCTCTGCTAGATACAATTTGATTCCTGCTACTTCAGCCCTCTGGGTCATCTGATTACCACCTCACCATCTGTCCCTGGACCCACAAAACCTCATAAGTTTGTGTCAACACCAAACTTAATTGGCACCCTCACATACTGAGGTGATAACTGAAGGACTGACCCCAGAAGACATGTTTTAAAGAAGCGGTTGGATTCTTTTTCCCAAACTGTAGCTTAAAATTATTCCAGTCCTTAGACAGTCCCTGGCAAATTATGCCTCGTCATACTAAAAGAATAATTTTACGAATTGCTCTTTTTAAAAACAAATTCCATATAAATGACCTCAGTATTATGTAGGATTATACCAGTAAAATTCTGTATTTGTTGATATATTAATGCATTAAACAGGTATTTTCCTATAGAAATCTTTCGATATTGCAGTATAACACAAAAGTATTGTAGTACCAATTACTAACATCTTGCCAACCATCTCAGTATATTGAGATCATAATTATTTACCATTCGGCCTCCATAGCAACACTGAATGTAAATATATTTCCTAATATTCTTATAAATGAGATTAAGGCTTTACACATTCCAGCTGCGAACACGCCAGGAGAAGAAACAGGGACTCCATCTGCTATTGTGTTTGTTCAGTTGTCTGAAAAAAATCAAACACCAATTTAAAGGAATATTTCATTAAAGAAAAGGGATTTTATTATTTGGAAAAATTTAAGGTTTTGGTCAGCTTCTGGTAGTCTCCTAGTCCATTAAGAGCTCCTGCTGGGCAGGATAACAGCATCGATTTCTCTGGTTTTGCTGCAATTGCTGCTTTGTCCAAGCATATTAGTTGTCAGGATCAGTGTGGTACTGTCAGATTTCTGTCCGGGGTGTCCCCTGCAATGCCACACCTACCCTGCAGAGCCAGGCACTGCCAGTGCTCACCGTCAGCTGCTCACAGCAGCAAAGGCAGCCCCACAGAAATGCTGAATTAGCATGGGAGGTGGGACGTGCTGAGTGCACTGAGAACAAACACTCATCCATCATCCTATAGGTCCAGCAAGGAGCGCCAGGCTCTCTGTTTCGTAGTTTATGTATTCCGCCCTCAGTGTTTCACAAACAGCAGAATCACATTAAGATATTTTATAAACCTTCCCAGCCCACCAGCATTATGTGAGTTTTGGTTCCTTTATGGAGGTGGCAGGAGGCTGTACTTTTAATGAATTTCCCTGTGACTTCTGTCAGGAGCCAGGAACTTCCTGCAGCAGGGAAACAGAAAAATCCAAAAGAGAAATTAGCTGCTAGCAAGAAAAAAATGGTACTGGGGCCTGTTTCTCTTCTCCTTCCCAGCAGCTCTGTGCCAGGTTAACCCTTGCAGGCTCAGATGAGATACTCCTGATGCAAAGTGGTATAAAGGAGCTCTCAAGTAGGTTCTTGTTTCTCTCTCCTCTAATCTGAGTCTTTGCATAACAAAGCAAGTGCTTGGTTCGGCAATGTGAGCAGTACCTGTGTACTTCCTAAAAGCAATTAAGATCCCAGTTTAAGAACCATCAAACAGGCTCTGCCAATCCCCAGGAGGCAATGATATTTAAGCATGTAAAGGCAAGATAGCTGCTTCCTCGTCACATTCCAGAGATGGAATTAATAGTTCCAGATATTTGCCTTGACTGACAAAATCAGGAATTAAGCCTAACATATCTGGTCCCAACACTGGGAAATCTGACTTGTCTTGCAGGCACCAGGAGGGTGAGTACATGCAGGAGAAGCATGGTGTCACACATTAGGCCCTTTCCTTTCCTTTCCTTTTCTCTTTTGTGAATATCATGAGGCAGATTAGGAAGAATGAATACTACTGCCCACAGATTTGCCCTGTCCTTCAGCAAGCTGCACCCAGATGCTCCCTGCTTCCCCCTAAGCACTGCTCCTAGTGGTGTGTCTGATTCAGAAGCTGCAAGTAAGGTACAATCTGCAGCCAATGTGTTTACACTTCTGCAAAGAGAACACCTGGAAAGACTGATGCAAATTCAGGTATCAGTGGCTCCCATAATCCTTTCTAGGCAAGAAGGATGGTCAAAAGAGCTAACTTTTCCATTTGGAGTATCTATAAGCCTGAAAATGGTGCTGAATTGATATCCTAAAATAGTACTTTGGGACATTACTGGGCACATCCAAGCAGTGGAGCAAGATGCAGATGTGGCACCGTGTCACCACATGCAGTCTCATGCCTGGGAGCCTCCCAGAGAGGTGGCTGTGCCATCCAGCTGCCTGCAGCCCGCTCAGCACCATGCCAGGCACAGATGAGAAGGTCCCAGTTCTGGAACAGGGTCAAAGGGAGCTCAGCACTTGCTGGGCCACACTGTGCTCCATGTTGTAGATGTGCCTCTTGTCTTGCCTTGCTCCACTGGCAATATGATGCTTCTGACTTCCCAGGATTAATACCTTGACAGGTCATTGTGAAAACCAGGTATTACAGCAGTGGGAGCATTAGAATGAACCACAAGACAAGGTAATTTCCAGGCCTTGTTATGAGAAAGAAAAAGCTATCAGGAAAAGGGGCAGGGGCATGCTGCTGCTGCTGGGAGCAATAGGACAACATGACACCATGACCTTGTTAGCACATCACCTTTCCAAAAATAAGACCAAGGCTGGGGTGGGGAAGACCGAGCTCTCCAGTCTTGGCCACCCACAGTTGTTTCTTGACTCGCAGTCCCTTGCAAGCAGAAGAATGTGCCATCCTTGAGTTTCACCTCCCAGCCCACAGCCTCATGTGCCAATCTGCCTGCCCGTGCGATCTCTGATCAGCTGCAGGTGGCTGGGCTCCTCAATGCCACTCAGCAACAGGGCTTCTTCCCTGTGCCGTGGCCTCGCGTGAACGTAACGTGCTACACATTAGGTCTGGTGTGTAACATAAGCCCACATGTTCACTGCATGGCCCAGCACAGTGATACCTTCCTGGTGGAAAAGAGGACCCTGGTGGAAAAGAGGACCCTGCCGTGGCAGGGAACCAGGAAATTGGGCTGGAGCTAGGCAATAAGCACATCTGGGGCGACCACAGAAAAAGAAGCAGAGCAGCTGCATCACTGTAGCAAGGTTTGGTTAATTTCACTTGCTTAAACACTTCTCAGCATTGATCAGGAAATCACACATAGTTCATATATGGGGGACAAAAGCATCTTATCATTTTATGCAAACTAATCAATAAATGGTGTTTGAATGGTAGCATTTCTAAATCCCTAAACTGGTAGGATCCCTGCAGTCTGATGTCAGCAGAGCCTTGTACTCAGCCCAAACTCCATCTGTCATCCTGTCTGTAATTTAGTCTAGCTCAAAACATTTTCAAAATTCATAATGGTTAGGGAAATGGAAATAGCTGCATTTTTATTCAGCCTCTTCTAATATTTTTTCTTTGGCTTTCCACCCCCCGCCCCATTCTGAGAGCATAATAACCACTAGGAAAAGCTCTTTCAACAAGCATCTCTTGATTCTCTGGTATTTGGTTAGGACAGACCTGTGCTATTCCTTTCCTTTCACCCTCTTGTGACCAGATGAAGAATATGATTTTGCTGTGGTTTTCTGAAAACTTAGGATTTCACTTGAGCACTTCCAGCCTTGCCCTCTAGACACTTCTATGGGAATTATTTCTACTGAACTGTTCTTTGAGCAAAAAAGAAAAAAGTCACTCTTCTTATTTAAGAAAGAAAATGACCTTTTATCTACAGTGGAGCATGGATTCTTCCTTTGATCTTACTCCTAGGAATGTTGCAAAATAATAATAGGATAATCCTATCCATATGATCACATTTTTGATTCAGCAGTATTTTGCAGCCATTAATGAATACTGATTTTGCTATACTGGGGGAGAGAATTATGCCTCCCCTCCTCTCACCTGTCAATACCTGTCACTTTCTAGCTAAGCTCTTCAAACAGTAGTGTGTTTGATTCCCTTTCACCAAAAGCCATCTCTCCCTCACCTGTTGCCTGGTCTCACACTAATGCCATAGCCCTGTCTCCATCCTTGAACAGCTGCCTCCTGCAAGCTCCATCTTTCCATTTACTTTCCTTGGAATGTCTTGATGCCAAGTTTTGTCCAACCAGCCTGGAGTAAGAGTAGACAGAGACCTTGACTCTGCTGTCCTCAAGGTCTTGAGCACCTCAAGGTGCTGTCCTCTGCTTTTATCATTAGACTTTGCTCACTGTTTGGCTACTATGTTTGAAACCCAATGTTTAAAACTGAAATGTTAGCTCCACCTCAGCCTTCCTATTACACAAACCAGGTGGAAATCTGCTGATCAGAACTTCCATGTACTTATACCAGGCTAGGATTTCAGCTGGCTGTCTCTTTGAAACACATCTTTCAGTACTGAATCCTTGCCACACACTTCCAGGGAGGTCAGACCTTGGGAAAGGTCACTGGCAGCTTCCAACCCACCTATTTTATTGTTTCTTGTGTTTCTGAAATCCTGTACTGACAATGCACTGGAGTACAAAGATAACCTTTGGTCTTCAACCAGTACACTGCAGTGAAACCTTGAGCTAAAGTGTATCACTGGATTTTCATGAGGATGCCATACACAGAATCCCACCTCAGAGTAATGCAGGTTTAAATATTAACAAATGCAATGTTTCTTTGAAGATGGCTGTCACAGTCTGCCACTGTAAAAACACAGGCACACACTGCCAGCAGTGGGACAAGGCAGATGCCCCCCATGCCTAGCAGTGCTTGTGCAGACTGTGTGCAGCACAGAGCCCACCTCTGCTCCCCTGAGCTCTCACTCCAGCCGTGCAGCGGGAGGTGTGCTGTGTGCCAGGGCAAGCAGTGGGATTTTGCCACATTCCACTTAGCTCTGTAGCTGAGACGGTTTAGAAAGATCTGGGTCAGGTTCAAAGGAAAAGCACTTTAGCAGTCAAAGCACTCTCTTTTTTTCAGGATGCATTTGTGAAAACAAGGCATAATATACAGCTAGAAGAATCTCTCACCCTGTCCTCAGCAGAGCTCACAGACCCTGGAAAAAGCACATCTCCTTGTCCTGCCATCTATCCTGCTAGGACGCTGTGGCTCTGACCCATAGAGCGCTACAAAAGAACCCAGAGAGAGCAAAAGAAAGGAATACAGAGACCAAGTGCTTTCTCTTGTACTATACAACACCTTACTGGGTCGCTCTGTGCATGTCACTGTAGCTTTCTGAGGTTTTTTCCTGTTGGTAAAAATGAAGCTGGTGTTACAAATTTCCTCACCAGATCCTTCCACTGGTCAGTCATTCATCTGCATTAGCACAATATTGTCATTTTTAATGTGACACTTGCATACCTGGATCCTATGGCCCCTATTTACTTCTGGCTTGACCTCCTTGGTCCTATTCCCTTTGTATCCAGGATAATCACAAGCATCTGCTACCCACAGTCAGCAGCTTTTGCAGATTATGCAGCTTCTGAGAGAGTGTTGGCCTATTTTATTTTGTCAATATGAAGACAGAGGCTGTGTTTACCACCCGAGCTGCTGCAGTGCCCTCTGAGATGTATTCAGGCAAATGTGTGTCTCATGTTTTTGTACTCTGCCAGGTACAGAAATAGAGAGGGAAGAAAATTCTGTGAAGAAAGGACAAAAACTTAGTTTGCCTGCTATTGAAGGTCTGTACCTTAACATTTTCTTGATACAAAAAAATAAATAATAAACTTGGGGTGCTTTGTAGGATGACACTGCATTAGAACTGGGTACTTCAAAACAGCCCAGAAAAAAGGGGGTGTAGACAAAGCTGCACAATACTGGTGGTCTGGAGGGTAAAAAACAAGTGAGGACATATGGATTTGAATCCTAGTTTTGCAGGCAAAGTCCAGCTCCTGGAAAAAAAAAAGGCAAGAGACCTGAGAGAGTGCTGTGACACCTGGCCGAGTCAAAGACAAAACACCTATTTATTCAGGACAAATTACCTTATTGTTCTTTTTTTTTTTCCCTGGAGGAAATAAAAGCTAATTCTTTTGGTAACACTGGAGTTATCTGCAGATTCACTGGTGTGCATGGGCTCAGTAACTTCCCCTGGTACCAAGCTGAGGGCTGTGGTAAAGAAGAGAGCAATGTGGAAAGGTAGGAGTTCATCTGTCAGAAAGTGATAATAGCAGGGAAAAGGAGATTTTCAGAATTCTGGTCCATGGGTAACTGGTTCCACATATATTTCATAAAAAGGCTTTTAGATCCTAAGTTGTACTCATTTCTGAGTAGCCCAGATCATCACAATTTGCCTTTCGTATTTGCTTGTTTGCCAGGTTATGTGACTTGTTAAAAAGACCTTGCCTCTAAGGCTTCCTGTGCCCACTATGCTGCTGCCCAAAATGGCAATATTCTCACCTCTTCCTGAAATGTCAAGATGCATTTTTTTCTCCTATGGGATAGAAATAATTTCTGAAAACCAGACATTTAAATACTTCACTAAAGTGAATGCCAAATCTTCTATTCCTATTTTTATTTTCATTTTTCATATTGTATTTTTGTATGTAGCATCCATAGGCACAGCCCCAAGATAGTAAAAGGAGACAGTAGTAGTTAAAGACAGTATTGTGACAATATTGTGACCATTACTTAATGGCAATTAACATTTCATTTTCATGGAAACTCATTAGTAGCGATCTTTTAGATCGTCTTCTGAAGGGTTGTCCCAAACAATTTATTGTTCTGGTGTCCTGACCAGACAGCTTTTGAGTTCCACCCAGCTTTTAAAAGTTGGATTAAACATCTGGGTAAAACAAACAAGAAGGTAGTTTGCATCACCTCATTTTAGCTAACTGAAAAGCTGTCCCAGAAAAAAAAAGACACACCCTGCCCAACCCTGTAATCTAATTCTTCAGTGAAATAGTTTAGAAGATTGAACAAAATTTCACTAAAAGGCCTTCACAAAATACCTCAAATTATTTTGATGAGCTGCTGAACCACAGTGTTTCTCATCTTATCTGTCTTGAATTTGTTTGCACTCACTGCCATAGTTTTATATCAGAAATTTTCCATTGGAAATGTAATCTGTCTGAGACAGATTACATGGGTTACACTGGTGACATCCTGTCAGCTGGGTCATTGTGTCATCATAAACTGCAAATGTGCAACTGAGCAAGACACAACTTTTAATGCAGCAAGGATTACAGCAAATTACAACATAGATTCCATATATAGTACACTACCTTAAAAAGAAACAATAAAAAATTGACTCTTTCTAAGAAATGAAGTGGCTTTTTCTTTGTAGAAATGTTGTAACAGTGTGGTAGATTGACCTTGGCTGGCTGACATGTGCCCTCCAAAGCTGCTCTACCCCTCCTCTCCCCAGCTGGACAGAATACAATCAAAGACTCCTGGCTAGAGATAAGGACAGGGAGAAACCACTCACCTGTTACTGTCAAACAGGTGAAAACAGACTTGGCTTGGGGAAATTGATTGAATTTATTGCTAGTCAGATCAGAGTAGGATTATGAGAAATAAAACCAAAACATAAATCACCTTTCCCCCCTTCTTCCCAGGCTTAACTTCACTCCTGACTCCTTCTCCTATTCAGCAGTGCAGGGAGATGGGGAATGGGGGTTTTGGTCAGTTCACACCAAGACCCTGCCATGTGAAACCAATACAAACAGTGCTAAATAATCCAGTGAGATATGCACATGCTGATGTCCCTGTGCCCCTCAGCATATTCCTCTGCTCAAACTGCAAATTGAGCATTTAATTTTTTTCATTCTCACCTACCAATGCCCCAGACTCAATTCTTGTACACATGCAGAATAAGGAACAACACCATTCATTTTGACAGTTTTGTCCTTCTGACACCTTTTGTCCTTTTATCCTTTTGTCCACCTTTTTCATAGCTGCTCACCAGGTGTCCCCCCTGCAGGCCCCAGGGAAGAGCAGAGGGGTGCAGTGAACTCCTGCTGACCAAGGGCACAGGATGCAATTTCACCACTGCAACAGGAACTCGGCACAGATTCATTTGCCCTGCTGAGAAGCATCCTCTACATATAATGCCAAGACATGGCAAAAATTAATGGCTCTGAATGCCCTCTGACTTTGGAAGCCCCTTGTCACATCTCAGGTAGCCTCATTCAGTCTCAGGGTGGAGTTTCAGGACGGATCATTAGTTTCTTTCCCTCCTCCCCATTATGCCCCTTTGGGACTGCCAGTCAGAGATTTTGCAAGAGGACCTTTAATTTAAGATGCACTACAGAAATGTCAGATTACATAGCAAGTCCTCTTTCTCACCACCTGCAGGAATAGTTTCAAGCCCAGTAACTTGCTGTTGTTGTCAGCTGTTGTGGTTTAAGCCCAGCCAGCAGCCAAGCCCCACACAGTTGCTCATTCACTCCCCCAGCAGCGGGACTGGGGAGAGAATCAGAAGGGTAAAAACTGGAGAATCTTTGGGTTGAGATGAAGTAAGTTTAATAGTGAAAGCAAAAGCCACACACAGAAGCAAAGCACAACAAGGAATTAATTCACCGCTTCCCATGGGCAGGCAGGTGTTCAGCCATCTCCAGGGAGTCCCATCAGGTATAACAGTGACTTGGGAAGACAAAAACCACAACTCCAAATGTCCCTCCCTTCCTCCTTCTTCCCCCCATTTTATGTAACTGAGCATGATGTCAGGTTGTCTGGAGTATCCCTTTGGTCAGCTGGGGTCACCTGTCCTGGCTGTGTCTCCTCCCAATCTCCCACACACACTCTGTCTCCTCACCAGTGTGGCAGTATGAAAGCAGAAAGAAATGGCCTTGGCTTCCAGTGCTGTCAGTCTGGCACCTTTCTGAGCTCCAAATTCTCTTGAAAATGTAAATGGAGACGGTGAGGATGAGAGCTAAATGCAAAACTGGTGTCATTTTTTTGCATCAATATTATAAAATTAAATAATTTTTAGTAAGAACTTCCATTCTTTTGAAGATTAATTTCAACTATGACAGACAAGTATGTTGCTGCTAATGGAATATTTTTTTTTAATCAGGAAAGAAAATAAACTAGCAAAGAAATTCTAGGATAACATAAACACATTTAATTAAACTATAGCATTCCATATTGAGTTTGTTGTGGTTTTTTTTCTTGCGCTTGGGATGCTTCCAGCCAAAGATCTGGCAATTTATAAATAAACAGATCAAGGTATTGTGAACATCTTTTTCCTTTCCAAGAGTGGATATAGAAACAACAACCTAAAAGGGAACAAGCACAGAATGATCTCTACAGCTGCTGCAAGGACTGCCTACTCAAGGTTGGAATTATGGGATTTTAATGCATCATCTGACCTTCCAAAAAGTGTGAGCTTGTACTTACAGTCTCCTTCAGAGAAGAAACTAGAACTGTCTGCATTTGTTCCCTAATGCTTGACATCCTGGAAGTGAAAATTTAAAATAATTCACATGGAAATTACATCTAGGCATGGCATATTTTCACACAGCCCATTTCTTCTCTCTTTAACGTGTCTCATCCAAAAATAATGGTGCCAAATGGCACTTAGGAGGAAAAACCTTACCCAGACAAATTGCTTGACTGCTAAAAATCCACTCTACCTGTACACCATCTCTGCTCATTTAGCATGAACTGAAACTCACATGAATAAGAGAAAAACACACTTTTCCTTCCTTCCTTCTTCCCATAAGAAACCCGGAGAGTGAAAAGAGCTAAAGGCAAAATTCTTTATTGCTTAGGATTATTTGGTGCTTCTCCAGAGAAGCAAAATTATTAAATGAATGGACTCACTTAACTAAGTTTTCTCTTATAAGGAGGGATCATTTGTAGAGGACATTTGCAATGCGAATTCCATCACTGAAGTGCTTACCCATGTGGATATAAAGCTGTAGAAAAAGGAATGTAAACAAAACCTGGAAGTCCAGAGAATTTCCTTGTACTTAACGTTCAGGAAACATAGTTGTGGCCTATCAGGCAATGCAGCTTTATTAAATTGCATTGATGGGGAATAAAAGAGATTTGAAAAAATGTGAGTGAATAGCAAAAGCAGTGTCCTGTGAGAGTTGAAATGAAGGAGAAGCTCAGTCTGATGATATTCTGATTTTAAGGACTAAGTGCCCATTTTATTTTAGCTGCTCCATATTTTTTCTTGCACAGTTCTACTGCAATTTTTTTTTTAGATCTTCTAAGCTGCTATGAGCTCAATAGCATTCTTAGAGGGATTCTGACTCTTTTTTCCTTCTCATGAAAAAGGATGCTCCTCTGAAAAGAAGTAGGTAGCATGTTTCCTTCCTACCACCCTTGTTCCTGCCATTGTCCATTTAATTCAAATTAGATTTATTTAAGGGATTTAGGAGCTGCTTAAATAAAATTAAGTTAAAATGACGTTCTAAAAAATACCTAAATTCAAAATGAGGACAATGCATCTTCTCCTCCTCCAAAAAATACAAAATGCAAGTTTTTGCCTCGAGCTCAGTCCTTTCACTGTCTCTTGATGTGCCTGGGAGGCAATCCACTCCAGACCAACCTGCAAGCATCTCTGTGGCTTTGGCTTGGTAGATTTTTCAGGCCATGAGCACCCTTTCCCTAAGAACCATGCTACTCTGGAGAGCAAAGGGAGAGTTTTGGCATGTGAGCATCCTCTCCTGAGCATCTCTGCTACTGACTTGGGAATGGAAATTAAATGTTTCCGGCATCCAGAAAAATGAACATCTTGAGTGGCTTCCTTCTCTGAGCAGGTAACTCTTTTGAAGAATTCTCACATTCATTTGATCAGCCCTAGTTCTATTTCATTCAAGACAACACTTGCCTCCAGGTCACTGCACAAATATTGACTTTCCGCTAATTTTTGAATAGAAAGTGGGAGAAATTTTACCCAACAACCAAACCGATTAACACTTATGCAGATTTCTGTCCCTCTTTAAGAGCCTTTTGCAATTTTTATGGGATTTTTGTCCTAATTCCTCACATTTCTGTTAGTACTATTATTGCTAAAGAAAAGGAAACATTAGCAATCATAGTAATTGTAATAATAATTAAAAAGTAATAATAATTAATAAAAATTATGATGTCTTACATCTTTCTGTCTATAAAACCAGATTTCAGCCTTCTCTTTTTATCTTCACTCATTTTCTATTCTGGTTTTCCTTCTATCGTCTTCCTCTTTCATGAATCTACTATCTCATTCATTCCCCTTTCTAGCAATTTTTTGCCTCACTCTGCTCTGACCTTGTAACTTGCACACTGGCCATTTGCTTGCTGTTCCTGATCTTTGTTTCTCACACTAAAAGGAACAACTCTTTGGTTCCTCTGGAACCTTCTAAAGACCACTACTCATCTCACATGCACAGATGAATAAAAACTTTGATGATAACAAAGCCTGAGTTAATATCTTCTTGTATCTGTTGGCTTCCAGCAGACTTTTCCAACAGGATAAGTGTGTTCATTTCAATATAACCATTAATCACATAATTCTTTGTTGCTCAGAACCACTACCCAGCTGAATACGCAGAAAGAGCACTGAACCATGCAGGAGTATGGAAAAAAAAAGGAAAGGCAAAAATCCCATAATTATACTAAAATACTAAAAAGCATTTCAATGCAAACAGAACTATGTATTGTTCCTAGGTTTACTGGAGCTTGGTTGGACTTTGGGAAGAAGATATTGAACCAAATGACACAGCTGTATTTTAAAATATATTAAAAATAATTTGAATAATTTTAAAGTATATTAAAAAAGAAGATTCTATTTCTTTCAAAATGCAATACATTTAATTCAATATTTGGTTGAACTGATGGTGTCTGAAGGTTAATCTCTGATGTTTCCTTCTCACCCAGCTGTTACTCTTACAAAATGTCTGAAGCACTCATGAGAAAAATAACAAAGGTTGATGTCACTTCCCTATTGTTTTGTTAAGGTTTGGGATTATTTTTTTAATCTGCTATATTGTGTGAAGCCTGTATAAGCAAAATCGGTCTTGAAGGTAGGTCAGCCTAGAACGCAGCCTGTGTTAGGTGTTCTTCAGTCTCCTCTCATTCACTTTAGGAATTGCCAGGAAGAAAGAGAGCCTATTTATCGAATGTCCTCAGGAAAAACCCTCTTCAAAAATATCAGCTGTAGAAAGGCCATGTCAGATCAAAAACCACTTTCCCAACAGAAATAAATGAAACGTGTTTATTTCCAACAAAAACAAATATTTTTTGAAAATTCACACTTTCCAGTGAACAGCTGTTTCACTGGAAAATTCCTGACCAGCAGTAGCATATGGAAAGACAAGGTCATCATGACTCGGTGTTTTCATCTCATCTTCCTTGGAGGATTAATATGGATCAGTAATAACAGCAGCAGCCAGAGCAATTAATAATTGAAAAGGTGCTAATGAGCACATTGATGACATCAGCAGAGTCAGAAATTTCTTACTCATTTCTTACTCATAGTATTTTTGCCTCTTTATGATCCTTTTACACCATGTGCTGAGCAAAGAATGGAGTTTGTCTCCTTATAAGGCCGGACCATCCTTTATAAATGGAATTGTCTTTGATGATACTATGACTGCAAGTAGATTCCTGGCCATTAAAATCCTGCAAACTTTGTTTATCTTTTGAAGTTCCATGTAGTCCAATGATTTAGGGACCTGAGATTATCTTTGTTCTGTGTATTACTTTATCTGTGAAATATGCAAGCCATCAAAGAGGGGTGGTGAGTACACATTCCCTGTACATGTCTGTCTTCACCCTTCAGGATGAGCAATTATGTGCATAAATAGCCTATCTGGTTAGGCCCTTTACAGTGCTTGCATGGCCTCCAGTAAGATCCACCAGAAACAGAGTAAAATCTTAATCTCTAGGTTCATCTGCCATCTTTAATGTAAAATCAGCTTGAGCTGTAATCCAGGAAATCCTTGCTAGATGCCCAGGCTGATACTCTTAATGGTTTTGCTCTGCTGAAGGCTCTGGGCTGGACGGTGTCTTAATGAAATGACTGTGCTGCACAGGGGAGCTCCTCTGTGGGGAACAGAAAAGACCTGCCCTCGAGGTCACCTCTTGTTGGTTAACTGCAGGATAAGGAATGATAGGGCAAAGAAGAAGCAAGAACAAGTAGGTAGCCTCATTTTCCCAGCTGCCTTATCTCTTCCCTTTGCAAAATAATTTCAAAATTACATTCTTCCTACATAAAATGTCTTTGGGGCTTTATCAGAGATACTTTAAATTAGAATTTGCATTGTTTTTTGTTTTTCTCTGCATGAAACTCTACATTTCATTTATGGCACCTGCAAAATGCCACCTGTGCTTGACAGGGATTATTCTGAATGCAACACACAGATCAAATGGAACCTCTAGAGCCCTGAAGAGTCTTCTAAATGTATGCCACAACCATGAAGTTAGAAAGGAATGCACAGCCTGCAAATCTAAGATTTCTCCTAAAATTACACAGTGGCCATTAGTAGCCATGTGCCTACCAGAGGAACTTCTGAAGTGCTCTGGACTCCTGTGGAAAGGATGAGGGAACAGAAGGAGAAGGAGCATCAAGCTTCAGTTTGTGGGGCTGCAAGCAGAAATTTCTGCTTCCAGGAGGAAGAAACTAATTTGTCAAGATAAGAAACCGTACAGAATAATGTCTCTCTGTTACAAATAAACATAGAACAGAGTAGTAAGTGCTCCGTCCTACCCATGAGGGCAAATGCATCAAAGCAGCATGTGGGAGGGAACTGGGAAGGACTGCCTGTGGTTGATGGCATGCCATGCAGCTCCAAGTGACCCACTTAATGGCTGCATATTCCCAGCAAACATGAGTAATGCAGATGAGGCAGATGGAATGCACATACCAAGGAAGAAAAGAACTTCAATTATACTGTTCCAGTGCAATAATCCCATTAAACAAAAGCTGCACACCAACAGGATGAAAAATCAAAGCAAGGAGCAATTGTAGGTATGGCTGAAAGATGCCAAGCTGTTCAGGTTGGGATCTATGCAGGATCCTTTGCAAGGACCGCTGCAAAGATGTGTAGCTCTCTCCTTTGCTGATGCATGCCCTGTCCGCTGCTTAATCCTTTTCCAATGGCTATGCAGGACTTTCAATACTTGCTTTTTCGCACAGATTTCCGGCAGTGTACAGACTCTTGTTCAAACATTTCAACCAGTCTTGACAATATCCATCTAAGTCCAAAGCAAAAAGTGAGCATTTCACAGACTATAAACCAACTTCGTTATTTTTGTTGCTGAGTAATGCATGAAGAAGATTAGGCCTGCAATCACCTATCACTGCATCTGCTTCATTTTTTTCCCAGAACACTCTGGCAGCAAAAAACAAATAAACAAACAAACAAAAAACCACAACAAAAACAACAAACAAAAACCCCAAAATCCACAGTGGTAAGTAAACTAGTGAGAGTAAAGAGCATATTTATACATATAGACAGTGCAAGTAGTTAATTAGCTGAAGCAAATGAATTAAAATTCAGGAGGCCACACATTCTTATTTCCTTTGAAGCTGTTCTTTCATTTTAGCTATGTCAAAAGCGCCTTTACTAAGGTGCCAAAGTTCAAACAGAAAATAGTTATTGTTTTAATGGTTTGAAAAACTTGTACCTCTTTCCTTACAGAACCCTCAAGTCCATGCAGTTGCACTTTGCTGTGCCTGCTTTCCCAGCCACCACCTAGGAGATGTTTTCAGTTCCTTGGTAGGAGTACAGAAACAAATAGGTGTAATGCTAGTGAGACCTTAGGTAAAAATTATCAGTCACAGTTACTGATTACAGGAACCAAAGGCTAAAACTGGAGCCAGGAGCCAGGGGTAGAAACCCCACTGAGCTGCAGTACAGCACCAAGGGGAACCACACAGGAGGGAGGCTTGAGCTGCCTGCAGGCCACACACACCAGAATGAAGAGTAACACAAGAGGCTGAGTTCAGAGGGCAGCACAGCAATACTGCCCATTTTGGCACAGGACAGGGAGTCAGTAGGACTGGGATTAGACTGTTTGTTTGGCAGCAGGAACAGAAGACTGGCTGGAATACTCAGCATCTAATGAGATCCTGCGAGACTGAAAAGCATTTGGGTGGCTGGCTGCTGCCGTCTGCCTCATGGGATTTGGGAGGAAGAGCTGTAGATGGAGATATTTTTGGAGTAAGCAATCGATTTAATGAAGCAGGATTCCTCCAGTTCATTGACTGTCAAGAGCATATATTTGCAAAGCAGTATTTCATCAACTCATATTTTACCATTTAAAAAAAACTAGAGCTCTGAGCATGCTAGACATTCATAAATATTTGGAGCACTGCTTGCCTATGAATTTATATCCCATTTACAAATTACTTAATTATTGTATTCCTATTCCTCTAATACAAGTAATTCCACTTTAATGTTATAAAATGCCACGTAAGATGTAAGGTATTTTAAATACCATGACATTTTAATGAATATAGTCATGTCTGAATATCTAATAGGAAACAATATTTTTAAAAAATGCTTTACTGATGGACTGCATAATAAATAAAATGTACTAGTTAATAGTAGGAAATATTTCTATTATTATTTTATGGTACATAATATAGTGATATGTGAAATGCCACTACTTGGGTAGCTATGGATAATTTAAAACCAATATGTTACCCTAAAAGTAAAACTGGTTTGGCAGAGAAATCACAAGAGCTCCAAGGTAAAATTTACTTTGTGAACAGACAAATCTTCCCTAGAAATTTCTGAATTCTGGAATTTACTTAAGACTTGTCATAAAATTTAATTGTATACTGTTGAATTTACATAGGACACCTGATTTTTACAGAACAAATGTAATTATGCTTGTCCATTCCTAAATAAAAGGTGGGAATCTTTTTTAACTATATCTGTATTTTCAGTGATGGCTAGTCCTTATAAATTATTTATGTTGCAATCATATTATTTTTCAATGTGCATTAGCAATGAATTAATGACTGGATGATCAGCTATTAAGAAGAAATCGAAGAATCTGGCCTTTGACATGGGAAACCTTTTTTTCAGAATCTCTTAAGGGATTTTGCAGAAAGGCTCTTTTCACCATGTCTTCTGAATTCCTTGTTATTTTATCTACCATTTATTATTCCTTTTGAGCTGAAAAAAAAAGCTATTCCACAGTGATGTTTTTTCAAGAAGTTGTTTACATAACAGATGCACTTTTGGATTAACAAGTCTACTTTCTGTCTTTTCTCTCTGCATAGCTTCACTGTTGCATCAGATTGCCTCTTTACCTGTGTGGTGTCTTGTTTGGATGAATTCCCCATGCTTAAATGCTGCTTCATAACCAGGTATTTATACCTCAATGCAGATTTGTTCACCCAAGGGACAAATACACATAGTAGTTCTAGGCTATCATCTAGACCTTCCAGGAATCTTGACCACCTTTAGTGTCCTTCTGGCATCAGCAATAATACTAAGATATGTTGCTTCCTGGAGCAGCAAATTAATAAGAAAAGGTATCTTGAGGACAAACACCACATCTGCCCCAAAACAACAAAGCTGTGCTAAGGGAAAGGAAAAACACATCATATAATATTTGCACGTCTGCCCACACCTGGAATTTTGCAACCATCATAAAGTAGAGTAATTCTGGAGCACCTGAGGAAAAGGGACTTAGGGAGCCAGGTGAAACTGGGCAGACATGTTATGCTTACAGATCTGAACACAAGCCAAACAACCTACTGACTGTATGTATGCTCTCTGCATTTCAGACCCAGACACCACTGTGCAAAACAGAAAGGAAAAACAATACTAATCTTGCAAAATAAATATCCTGGGCAATTTGTTCCAGGTGTTCTAGGGCACTCAACTTTGGCAGTACAAGCTGCCCAGACTGCTTCTAATGTTCAGCTTTCTGTTCTTCACTTTAGGTGTTGAAAATAGTGCTAGAGAATTTATGTGGATTCA
This sequence comes from Ploceus nigricollis, assembly GCA_013399945.1. Classification (NCBI taxonomy): domain Eukaryota; kingdom Metazoa; phylum Chordata; class Aves; order Passeriformes; family Ploceidae; genus Ploceus; species Ploceus nigricollis. Next base: position 143,322 of record VXBC01009753.1, read on the forward strand.
TTAATGCACACACTTATGTTTGAGATCATCCTTTAGACCTCGTATTGTCAACAGACAGAAAGAGGCATTTCTAGAGCATAAGTCCTCCCACCTTCCAACAATTAAAACAGCCCAGGTGAATTATACTATATGAAGGCTTATCTTTCTCCATTATTAATGCAACACAGGAAAGTGGAGGTATTGAAGTTGAGAACACCTGAAGTCAGGTGGAATTAATACCACCTTATTTTTAAAGGCTTGGTTCTTCACTCACCAAACTTCCTCTCCTTTGCTCTTCTCTCATACTTTGCAACTTCCCTTTATTTTTCTGCCTAGTTTCTGCCCTGCATCCTTTTTCAGCTGATGTAGCAATACCACAGAGTTCTTAAGAATCCCTAGTCTGCTTATTGCAGTGGGAGATAGAGAAAGATGAAAAGCAAAAGCATCAAAATAAAGCAACAAAACAGAATGACATGCAAAAAAGTCAAAGCAGTTTTAGCAGTACCATCAGCTTTTAAATACTAGTATATTTTATAAGAAAACAGCCTAAATTAGGCTACAGATATGATTTGAAATGTATAGCGATTGTAAGGCAGATAAATGATGCAGAAGCAGTCTGCTCTCCTGCAGAACACTAAAATGTTATATTTATAACTGGGACTCAGGGTGGCTTTCTAGAAAGTGACCTAATAAATAACAGAATACAGCCAACTTCCACTTCCCCAAGTATGAATGCTTTCTTTCCCTAGGCAAATCTGTCATGCAAACCATAGAGAACAATTTTGATTTGCCTTCTTCATGGACATTTTGGAATTAATCAGATGACATGTAAGCACTGTGTATGTTAGGCACGCTGTGCTACAGTTCTGGTGGTTTTAAACTAAAGGTATTACACTGCATTTTTCATAATGAAAACTTTACCTGAGAGTGTTTTTCCAGCTTTTCCATCTCACATCCTTGAACATCAAATGTTAACAAGGCTTTTATGTAAATATCATAGAATCACAGAATAGTCATCTAGTCTAAACTCCTGCTCAAAGCAGGAACAGCTAGAGCAGGTTGCTGAGGGCTGTACTCAGTTGGGGTTTGAGTATCTCCAAGGATTCAAACTGGTGTCCTGTACCATTCACTTTCAGAGTGAATAAGTTTTCTTATATGTTTAAATGAGATTTACCATATTTCAATTGGAGTCTGTTGCCTATTGTCTTTTCACTGGGCACCACTGAGAAGAGTCTGGCTCTGTCTTCTTTATTACCCCCATGCAGGTGTACACAAATATTGATAAAATTGCCCTTAGCCTTCCCTTCTCAAGACTAAACAGTCTCAGCTCTCAGCCTTTTCTCATAGGACAGATGCCCCAGTCTCCTAATCAGAATAGCTCTTTTCCAGAGCTGGTAGGTATCCTGTCTTCCTGAAGAGCCCAGGACAGGACTCAGCACTACTGATGCATCTCACCAGGGCAGACCAGAGGGGAAGGAACGCCTCCCTAGACCTGATGAAACCCAGGAGGCTGTTGGGTCCAAAATTTCACCCTGTCTTCAGGGACCTGGAACTCCTGAAGGCAAATCTTATCTGTGCAAATTGAGGCAAAGGCGGCATTGTGCATCTTGGCCATTTTTGTGTCATTTGTCTGATTCAACACAGGGCCCTTCCTGCTGAGACACTTGTAGAAGCCCTTCTGGTGACCTTTCATGTCCCTTAACAGATTCAAGTCCTGGTAGGCTTTGCCTTTTCTAATGCTATTCTTGCATGCTCAGACAGCATCTCTATATTCCTCACAGGTTACCTATTCCTACTCGCACCTCTTGTGATGCTTCCTTTATATGACAGTGTTTTTTGAGGAGCTCATTGTCCATGAAGACCTCCTGCCACCTTTGTTGGGCTTTCTGCAAATCAGGATGGACTGCTCTTAAGCTTCAAGGAGGGAGTCCTTGAAAAATCAGTAAACTCACCTGGACCTGGTGACTCTTCTCTGCAGGCCCATCTTCTATGGGATTCATCTAAGTAAGTCCCTGAGCAGGCCTTTTACCATGAAAAGTGTGAGAGTTTCTCTCATGATGTTGTTATCTTAGGACTTTCTTATTAGGGTGTATATGCTCGAGGTCCCCTTCAGTCCTGCACTGCTGGTTTCAATCAAAAGTGTGCTTTGGCTATTGCAGTAAACAGGATTTAAGCATCTGAGAACTCCATTGGTACAAACTCTTCCAGACACCCTCTGGGACAGAACTGGTGTCAGCCCCTGACAGACTGTCCTAAGAATCTGTATGCAAGATACTGCAGCCATTGACACAAACTCAAAGATCTTCAGCAGAATATCCTCATCTTTTCTTTTAACTCCTCTCAGCTCTAGCCCCAGGCCAAAGCTACAGAGGAAGCAGTACAGGAGCAAAGAGAGAAAATGAGCCTTATACAAGAGTTTTAAATAAGCAACATTTCTTGCAAATTTACCTAATAAAGCTTGTTCATATCCCTAAGCTGGCATGTTTCAGGTGGCTTTTGCCATGCAGCTGATCAGCCTTTGAATGTCATCTACTTGAAGTGCTGTGTTTTGAACTGTAATTTTGAGGCACTCTTAATTTTTTTGCTGACTGGAGTAGGTACAATTCTTTCCACATGTATTCTCTACTGCTATGACAATAGAGAATGCCAAGACACCTGCCTTCAGGGAAAAAAAAAAGTTTTGCTCATGTTGCTGAAGAAAACAGAGATTTAGAAAATGCATTGAGCAAAGCAAGTAGTGTCTGTGCCTGTGGTCATTGAAGGTTCATCATCTTCTGAGAAATTGGGCTATAAGAGGGGAAGGAAGTAGCCCTCCTGTTCCAGGTCATGCTCTGACTAGAGCTGCTGAGAATTTTTATTTTAAAGATCAAGGTCATAGATTAAATTTGTAATTGTCAATTCATTGAAAATAAATTGTTTGTCCAAAAGGACAACCAAATTGTCTAAGCAAATGTTTCAACTTGAGGTGTGTATGGGACAAAAGTGCTAAAATTTTCAAAGTTTTATTTTGATATTTTTAAATTATAAAAGGTAAGATTTGGCTTTATTATGATTTTTAATTCCAAACATTGGAATTAACACTAATAAAGAGATAGTGAAATAGTAAGAATAACATTAAACAATTGAAGATGATCTGAATGGAATATTTGTAATTGCTCTATCTGTGATTTTTTTTTAGAGGAGGACAAAGCAGGGAGGGAATTCTGCCCACAAGAACAGGTTATTGTTTTTTCCCCCTTATTTGGGATGCTATTTTTTTTTATATGACTCCAAACCATTTCCTCCCTCACCGTGAGGCTGAATATATATCCAGGGGTGCTACTATGGGCACTTTAATAACAACTGAGTTCTGGCATGGCTAGTATGCTCTCTCACCGTGTAAAAACCAAACCAAATCAAACCCAACTCGAAACCATTAAACCTGGGAAGGTCAAAGAACCAGAGTGGTTTAAGGGAACGAGCTTCCTTCTTTTATGTATAAGTTATTGGATGCCCTTTAAGCAATATATTACTTACATCCTTATGAGACCGAAGCAAACTCCTTGACTATAACTATCCATTTTCATGGCATTTATTTTATCAAGTGAAGTGACCAATAATACTAGAAACAAGAACCCCTCTGGGTATAGTTTTACTGTTAGTGTAAGATACATTAGTGTTAGATACTGTCTTAGTTTTAGATACATTAGCACCAATCACAGACGCTACAAGAGATACAGCTTCTTTTCCTCTTATTACTTAACTAACTTACATATATTATAAAAAGATTTTTTCTAATGTAATGATTTAATTATTCATTAGTTTTCACATACAACTTCTTTAAAAAGTCTATTCTACAGTGACATTTCAGTTAGCACTGTTGATTTTTTCCCAATAAAATTATTTCACAGTAAGTACTGTATTTAAAAAAACCCAAACCTGCAGTAAGTGCTAGCCCCCAGAAATGACCCGAAAAACATCAAGTGTGCTGTACTTGAGATTTTAGCTTCTGTACTACCTCTAAAGTAATTGTACATTCATTTCTTCATTGTTTTCAATACACCTGAATAATTTACTTTTTTTGCTCCAGTTTATCACTACACACCATATCCTTATTTTCTCTATCTCTCCTCTAGGTCCGGGTTGTTTTTTCTTTTCTTTCTTTCTGTTAGTTTTCATTTATACCTTCTGTATCTATGAGCCATCCCTCTAATGTAAGGAAAAGTCATAATTTAGTCCCTGGACAGTAAAAAATACTGAAAAATGAAAGATATTAAAGGTTTGTTGTATTAAAAAGTGTATAGTCTTATTTCAGTATTTCACTTTTTTTCAAACCATGTAATTTTTCTTTGTCTTTTATTACACTATGTCAAAGGTTACACACACTGTATTTCTTTAGTTTGCTGCTACCTCTGTGTTCCCTGAGGGAAAATTTTCACTCATTTCACAAAAGCAGAAGTAAGTGCAAACCAGAAACCTATGAGAGCTGTTCACTCAGCTCTGCAGGGGGATTTGCATGATTTGCCATGTGTTAGCTCAGCAGAACTTTCTACGCTGCCTGTGGCACTGTTTCTAAACTATGACTTGCTTTCTGGGATGATGTTTTCCTTTATAAAACAAGTAGCTCCTCAAAAAGTAAAAAATACATGGAAAAACTAACCAGCTCTGTGCTGTGTCATTCATTGTCTAGCCATGTAATTTGGAATAATCGTCCAGTAAGAGTTGAAAGAATTGCTTTTAGCCACAAGAAAGCAATCTCATCTTTTTAAATGAATTCTCTGTTTTCACTGTGTACTGATAAACCTAGTAGTTCCACACAGGGTTTCAGTGCTGTTTGAAATTGTACCGAGAAAAAGGCATCTCTTTGTGACACTTGGAGTTTTTGCTCTGTAAATAGTTCAGTGAGTGTTCTTATTTCCAGTGACTGATGATAACTTCCATGGTGATTGTAGTTCAGCCAGCTACCAGAGACACAAGTACACAAGGAGTGCTCATATCATCCATTGCTGTAACTCAGTGCTCACATCTGCCAACAGATTTCAGGAGAGGGTAACCTTGGGCAATTGGTCCTTTGGAAAACATTCAGGGCAAGCTGTTCTGAAATCTGCCTTGATCAGAAGAGAATGTGTACTTATAGTTTTTCTTACATTGCAGGTTTGCAGTGCTGAGCAGGACATGAATCTTGTAAAATCGAGCCTTTGTTAGGTTGCCAAACCTGTGCCTACTGGTCTGAAGGGGTGTCTAGGTGTTCAGGTAATCACATCCAGGTTCTAGTAGTACAAAAGAGAATAAAAGCAGCTTTAGCGTTCAATGAATCACCTGCCACAGTGGAGTTCTTGATCCGAAGTAAGCATACTAAGCTTCATGACCAACACATTTTTCTGAGCTAAGGCAGTGCTGCTTTAGCTTGGCTGTAGCCTGAATGCAGCACAAGCACGCTAAATGCTGTGCTTAGCAAGACTGAGCCTGCATCTCAGTGCCAAACTCATCTGTTGCAACAGCCTGTTACAGAAATACTGGTTTAGCCTCCTGCTACAGAATCAGTGCTTGACCTTCTTCAGGGCCCTCCATGTACAAACCCAGAGCTGTGCTCTGTCCCTGAGTGCCCTCCAGGCTTCTGGACACAGCCTCTGCTTGAGCCCCCCTCCACAGGCGACGACTGAGTCAGTGATGCAAGCTCTGGGGGGGCAGGATGCAGAAGGGAACATTCCTGATAGTGCTAGGCACCGAGGGAGAGGTCAGATTCCCTGCTGTTGTATAGCTCCATGTGTAAGACACTCAACTAGCACGTGAGGGACCTGATTCAAACTCTTCTGCTGCTGATTTGGAGCAGCAATTTGACCTCAAGTCACTGTCTCCAGAAGACACATCCCAGCTTCTATGCCATAGGGCAGTTCTCCTAGTGTCTCTTATCAAGGCTCTTTGTCCCAGCTGGGAGAAAACAGTGTATCTCTGTGCACTCAGTGACCACACCTGAATGTTTCTTACTCACATGTTCTGAGTCTTTTAAAAAAGCGTCAAGATGTAATATTAAAAAAAAAAACAAACCACATTTATGAGGAAAATATATCTATGTCAATATCTAAGGTATTCTCTGGTGATTTTATTCCCATTATTCAAAAAATTGCATGTTTGATGCTCTGTGCAATTCAAATCTTCAGCTATCCAGACAGACCAAAACTACAAGTTACAGAGCATGCTCCTGGGAAACAGACAAAAAGCAAAGAAAAATATATCAGCCATTAAAACTCAAGTTTGACTAAAGTTTCTTTATGTAATTTTCATGACTGTACAAATGTCAGGATAAGTTGAACCATTTGACAGCAAAACAAGTCAAACTATAAAGCTTGCATGTGCATACAATTCAGGTAAGAAGTAAGTTTGTCTTTTCCTCTTTCCACACATCTGTGATGGCAGGTACCATGTGGAAGCAGTAGCTGTGTCCTTACATCCTGTCACTTGCCCCTTTCTAGCTCTAGTTCACAGAAACTGCTTCTTATTGAAAAATGTTTCCATAACTGTTCTTCAAAAACTCCTGAAAAACCCTTGGTTAAGGACTTTGGTTTTATTTTGTCTTATGAGAAGGGGCCAACTTACTTGACTAATTCAACCCCCCAAAAGACATTTCTGAATTCTGGTTGAAAAGGCATTTCCCTCCAACCTAGATGTACGTTTCCAGCTTAGACATGCTTAGACCTGTGCTCAGTCTTTAACTGTGGCTGTTGACTACCTTTTGCTCTCTACTCCACACTGCTGGCTTCTGCATGTCTCATTTCTTCTGTACCCCTTCACAGGGGTCACTGGGTGTCACCTCAGGGTTCTGCATGTCACGAGGTGGCAGATCTCAGAAAGACAAGCAAGGCAAGCCACTGCCTTGTGACTCACTTGTTTACAGTTGATTGCCACTTTAGCTGATTGAATAAAGGGAACGCCTGCAATGGCACATAATTGTTGTTGTAATAGCAATCGACTGCTCATTTTTACCAAATGTCTTCTGCACATCTCTGCCCTCTTCATATTCCCAAGCACCAAACACCTTGGATAAATAAGACATTAGTATCCAGTACAATTTTAAAAGGGTTGCAAGTGGGGGTACAGGTATTTTAATTTTAGACTCATGTGGTATCTCCATCTCTGTTTCTCCCTAATTCCTATCACTTGGACTATGCTGTGCAATCCTTGTCCTGGATCCTTCTATGTCCTCCTTACAGCTTTGTGGTCTCAAACTATTTAAAATTGAATGATATAAAGAAGCCCACCTTCAAAAATTCAGTGTGCTGGGGAATAGGAGGGCATTCTTAAGTTCTCTCCATAAACTTCTGTCTTGCAGATGGGATTTATTTGCCACAAAGACATCTGCTTTTGGGGGCCGAGATTTTACTGCCAAACACTGGAACAAAGCTGGTGTGACACCATACGGAATAGAATCCTTTATAGTTTCCTTGTTCTTAATATAGAATGTGTTGCAGATACTTGGCAGATCCACCACTTTTTCTTCTCTTCCTTTCTGTTGTCATTTTCGTTATTTAAATATATTACATTCAGGCTGCAGATTGCTTAGACAAGTAGCTGGAAGAATTTGGTAAATTCCAAAGAATATACATTAAGTATTTGGCAATATATCCTCAGCAAACAGCTCTTATGCCATCACACCATGTGTCTGGCCATCCCACCTAATTGTATTTGGAATCATTGGCTCCTTCCAGCCAAGGGGAGTTAGAGGTCTCAAAGACATTTACATTTCTATAAGTTTAGTGTAGATCACAGATGTCTTCTCCAAGTGTGCAACATGCTGTTACTCAAGACTACGAGCATGGAGAGAAATGCTAGAAAGCAATCCGTTTTAGGAACGGCTTTGCTTGGAGCTCGAAGTCAGGCATGACAGGCATTTGCAGGAAACCGAGTCTCTGGCAGGCAAGTACGGCAAGTCAGAATGGGAGGGTTGGAGCTGTTGCTGCCTTTGGCCGTTCACCCCAGTCAAGGCAGAAACGGTCGAAACTCTGATGAACCACCACGGTGCTCAGCTTGGTTTTTCAAGGTAAGCTAGTACTGACTGTGGTTTTGTGGTACCTGCGGCCTGTATGAATAGAGTTTACCTGATCTGTAACTTCTATTTATGCTCAGGTGCCTTTAGAAACCCTCGAGTTCGGGCTTAAGGCAGCACCGAAGCAGTCGGGGTAACATCACACCCTGACTAGCGGGCGGGTCCGCCCTCGCCCCGCTCCTGCCGGGGCAGCACCTGGCGGGTTGGCTGGCGGGGCGCCCCACGGCGTGGGGCACGTTCCCCCGGGCCCGCGGTACGTGAGCGGCCGCGCGTCCCGGGGGTGACGCAGCCGCGCGTCCCGGGGTGCCCACGGGGGCGGCTCCGCGCG
>VXBC01009753.1:151966-184794 GCA_013399945.1 Ploceus nigricollis
GTGCGCACATGGCGGAGCGGGGAGCGGCGGATGGCAGCGCGCCGTGGCCTTGTGCCGCCTCCCGCGCCTTGTTCCCGCTCCCGTGCGGAGCCGCGGCGCGGGTGTGTTGTGCTGTGCTGCTGGCAGGGGGACCCAGAGATTCAGCCAGCAGACGGGCAGCTCCCGCGTCCTGCCTCAAGGTAGAGTGGTGTCCGGGAGTTCAACATGTCGCTTCTCCGAGCGCCTGGTAGCTGGTATCAGCCTAAACAGTGTCCCCAGGGAAGGCTAAGAAACTACCCGGAAGATTTAGTAACTACAAGTGGAAATATTATCTTGTGTTCAGCGTTCATCTAGAGCTATATATCTATAAAACATACTCTGTCTGTTCCATATTGACTGTTTAGGGTCCTTACACTGCCAATAATTGTGAGATTTTCAATATTGAATTAAAAAGCCTACCTCATTTGCTTGCAGAAAAAAACTGCAAACCTTTTTTCGAGCAACTGGTGTACTAATAATACAGCAGCACTTTCCACACTATCTCCAAGCTCTCTGCAGTTAGGTGTATGTTTGAAGTCCTGTTGAGATACACTTAACATTTCATGTTCTAACTCATTTGTGGAGGGTAAGAGAAGTGGGCATGGTGTCTGCAAGGTATGACAAATACTCTCCTCTGCTCAGCGCCTCTTGGGATTTTAACATCTGCTGGTAAATGCTACATTAATCAGACATGAGATAGTTGCCTGATGATTTTAATTACAGTCATGAAATGAAACTTGAGGGAAGAGTTAAGGCCTAAGGCTGTGAACTGCTGAAGGTAGTTCTTGACAAAAACGTTAGTAGCTTTTTAGCAGCCTTCCTACTGAGCCCATTTAACAGTGGTACTCTTTAAAGAATGAGAGAAGCACTGTACTTTGATTGAAGCAAGCTGAGTGGTTTCCAATATCTTGTAAATCCAAAAATTATATTAATCCTTAGGGGAAGATAGCATTTAAAATATACATATATGGAAATTTAAGTGACTTGGATGCTTCTATACCAGACAGAAGTTGAGGCCGCTCAGGCTTTGGGTATCTGAAACATTGATAGAAGTGCTTAGAGCAGGCCACACACCTGAGCTTGTGTGTGTGTGTCCCACTTAGTCCTGTGAGTGATACATGTTAGCAGTCTTACTGCCCTCCACTTTTTCTGTGCTTTATGACAAGTCTTGGATATCATGTACTCTTGGTTTCTGAGGACTGAGTATTGTAGAATGTTGTTCCTATGCACAGGTGGTAGATTGGTGTTTTTCAGAGCTCCGGGTCTTTCTCTGACTTTGACAAGGCTAGGAAATGGGTGTTGGAAGCACGCAGAAGTACTGTGCAGCATCTGTGCTGCCAGCCCAGTGTTGCAAGGAGTGCCAGATCTGCTGCAGCGCTGTTTACATATACACAGTAATGCTCCCACCATCCTTGTGCATCATCTATCCCCTACCTCACTCAGAAACTAGTCCTGGGAGCAGGTGGGGGACTTGTTATGAACGCCCTGGAAAGGAGTGGTGTGGTTTTTTTCTTGACTTTGAGTATATGTGCACAAGTGAAACTGAAACCAAGGCGCTGTGGGCATGTTATGAATCTTTGTTAACAGAGTTTTCACAACCCTGAGTGAGACCTGGATCTTCCAGGCTGAGTCCGTGTCCTCTAATACAGAACTCCGCATCTATGAGGAAACTTTGGCTTACCCTGTACATTTGATAAAAATGTGTTTATTCACTAGGCTCCTAAAAGTTAAAGCAATGGTAACACGAAGAGCTCGACTTAATCGTGGCAGAAATTGTATTCTTTCAGGGAGTAAAATAGCTTGAGGATATTAATTTCAACAGTGAAAAATCTTAGGGGAGGAATAAGACAAGAATCTTCTATTTTGAATTTTGGTTCAATCCTTTGGTGAAAGCCAGTTTATTCCAATAGAACAACAAGTATAATGAACATGTCTCTTATATCTTCACCTTTTTGCTGATGTAGTTGTAACGCAGTTCATATTCAGGTTCTTGTGAGACAGCTGCAAAGATGGCATATCTCTAACTAAGGATCTGATTCTAAAGGAAACTGCAGGAATTGGACAGGTTACAGAAAATGGAGATGCAGGTGCTCTTTCAATGCCTGTTTTTCTGCGTCCATGTATACATTCAGTGCAATTTAAGTGTGATTTTCCATGAGCTGGGAGTGCTTTGGTATTTGTGAGGTACTAATAGCCATTTACACAGAAGACAGAACTTTGCAGACAGAAATGAGATTTTTTAATGCTGGTTTTATTTTAGTACAGCTGAGGAGTCTTCTCAACTGGTCTGGGCAACTGCATTCCTTCGAGCTTCTCCTTAGGGAGGTGGCTAGTAAATAACAGAGTGGAACTTAATAGTACATGTTTAATCCAAGGAAGGGTTGTGATGATGGGTTTAAGGCTTATAGGTCAGTTTTCATTTGTAAATTACTTAGCATTCAAAAGTGATTATAATTAAAGCTAATTCAATCTAGCTGATTCTCACTCAGCTCAGAGGTTAGTGCATTTCCTCATCACCCAACATTGTTAATCTGGAGAGTAGGTCTGGTGTCATAATGTATTTGTCTAGAAAACCAGACATGCCTGGAAGGCATCGCAGAAGTTGCTTGGGGATTCATTTGATGACCTGAAAAATTAAGCTATTTAGAAGCAACGTGTGAGGGCTTTGAGGGCTTCCTACACTAAATGATTATATTATTTTCTGAATCAGCAAAGTCAATGCAGAAGTAAAAATCCTAATTATTGATGTGGCCTTGTGTATTTAGTCATAACTTTTGACCTTAAGTTTTCAGGAAGACTTCACGTATTGCACATTAAAGCTTCAGTTGCATTCAATAAAAAAAGTTTGCTAATTTGCCTTTGATACTCTAGAATTACTTAAAAATATAAATAATTTAAGATATTAAGTAAGTTATATTTTCTTGAGAGATTAATCTTTTAAATTAATTTGTATCATCTGCTTAAATGAAGGCATCTGCATCCTAACTACTTGTCAAAGGTTAAACTGCAGGTCTTTCTTAGATGGAAAGCTGTTTAGATTTTAGTACTGGAAGATACAGATGCATTTGAGGGCTGTGTGCTTAAATGTACATCTGCACAGACATGACTTGAAGTGCTAATGTCTCAGTTTAAATCTTAACTTACTATAATGAATAGACAGTTTGCACATCAACTGTTTCAATTGGTCATTGAGGACTATAGAACGAAGTACTACCAGTTGCTCCTTGGTAGATTTTTATGTTCAAAAATTTTAGATACAAAAACTGGGTTTTGGATGTACTTGTAGCTTTGAAGCATTCAATTGACAATTTTACATTTATTCTTTAAAAAACTATCACTACCACTACCAAATAACAAACAAACAAACAATGAAGAAAACTTCACTCAGAACATGAGAGAGATTAGAATTAGCCAAGTGTTGGAGATTGTTATGAGATTTGACGAAATGGGTGCCTGAAATCTGGAATGGACAAACCCCTAGACTTCTAAGACCCAGGACAGAAACATAAAAGCTTGTTGTCTTTTCTCACCATCTGCACTATGATTGGTTCAATCCACTACTTTATTTAGGTATTGTTTAATATGTAGTGTTTCAAAGGAAGGAGAAGCAGTTCTTTCAGATTTCTTGTGGGATGGCTTGCCCGTGACGCAAAGTTTTGGTTTAGTTCAGGCCCTAGTTAAAAACCTGACTGACAGTGAAAAGTTAAGTTGAGGAACACAGAGAGGGTACATGAAAAAAAAATTGTTCATATTGAAACCAAGTTTGAATCAGTTGTTTTTGAATTTCTTGTTTATGTACATATTTTTGTGTCATTTCTTGTTGCTCTCCTCTCAAATACTATTAATATAAAATGTGAACTGCTTCTGTTGATCAGGTATTCATACTGCTAGGCCCTTAACTGAGGTAGTTCCTCTCTTCAATGTTGAGCAGTGGATACAGTATTTTCATTAAGGATACATTACTGAAGTGCAGGATGATCATATTTTGTAATTGTGTGTTTTAGTCACCATGCATTCATTTCAGATCTTGCCACTTCTGCATGTTGAGTAGAAGTCTTCAGTGGACTGCATGCCATTATATATATCTTTACATAGCAGGTTTTTGACCTTTTGAATTCTAAAGTAGTTGGAATTGCATATTTTTATTTGTTACTTTAGATTTCAATACTATTTATTTTGCCTCACTTGAGTCACTCTTTTAAGCAATTGTTGTGATACTACAGTTTTGGAAATAACTCATCTTTGAATGTTGAAGTGTGAACTGGTATAGTGCTTCATGCTCTTTCTTGTGTGTGAGAAAGGTGGCTTTATCAGAAACATGCTTGCTATGTTTGAACTGGTGAGATCTTCATGGCACAGCCTCTTGATTCTTTTACCACCATCTTCAGCGTTTTGGAGGTATCACATACTTTGGCGCTATGTTGGTGCCAAAAGCAAGATTGAGTGAAATTCACAAGAAAGTATTTCTGAAGATAACTTTGTAAACAGTGCTCAAGTTCCATGGATCAAGTTCTCTGTAGCCCTGCTACATGTTTACAATTGCTTTTTAAACTGCACCAGTGTTCATTTGAAAGTGACTGACTGAAACCATAACCATGGGCATTCTTCTGTTGGGTCTTTACTGCCAGTTGTAACATCTCATCCCAATAGCCTCCAGAATGTGTTCAAGTTGTGGTTGTGTTCTTTTTTTTAGTGCACACTAACTTGTTAGTTGAAAACTGTGTTTTAAAGTTGGTAGTCTAGTAGTGGCCTGGCTTCCATGGAAAAAATACTGAAGGGAAGCTAACAAAGAAGTTGCTAAATACATTTTAGGAATTTCAGTAGCTTCTTGGTTAGTGAATGAATTTAAAATTGCATTCATCATATGTTCTAGCAAGGAGCACACTTCTGAAACCTGTACATATTTTTCAGTATTTTGTAACTTTCTTTTCACATAAGGATGCGTAGATCTTTTTGAAGTCAAATTGGATACAAACTTAAATGCTGCAGCGTGTGAGTTTTGCAGATAGCAATGTAATAGCCAATATGGTTGTGTTTGATTATGTGGCAATCTAGGCAGCCAATTAATGCTCTCTTTCCCCTTGTTTGATGTTGTGGCATGCACAAGTTTGGTTTTTTTTTTAAGCTGTTACAGCGCACCCTGCTACCTGAAGAATTTTGTTAAAACACAATTTTTTTTCATTACTTTGCCATTTTTTAACAAACTGAATACCTGTACCAACATGAACTGTATTGAGAAACACTGTCTTAGGAAATTTCAAGTATTTCTTTATACATAAAGACTTGGATTTCAGCCCTCTAGGATGGCTGCTGTTCTTCCCATTATCCATGATGGAAAGTAAAACCATAAAAAGCTATAGTGAGTAGTTTTTTTTTTTTTTAAAAAAAAAGATCCTTGTTAATTTTTCCAGGTTTGGATTTAAACTTGTTACTTCTTTAATAATGAAAGATTGTTCTAAATAGAAATTGTTAGGTTTTCTGCTACAGAATCTTGGCATTCAGAACAAAGGCAACATTGTGTGCTAATTACCCTATTTTTAGAACATAATCGTGGAGCTCAGGTCAGTAGCATAGACAAGCATGCAGATATAGTTTGATAATAGTCCTGATTTTAATTTGTGATTTTGTAGTCCATCTCCTTCTTGGTATGGAGGCTCTTTTCTGCTGAAAGAGTAAACAGGCACTATCTACAATGCAGTAAAAATACTACAAAGAGAGGAATTCAGTATTTGTTGATTGAATCCCCGTTTCCTGATTGAAAAATTAGTTCAGGGGAAAGCTTACAATGGGTTTCCACATGAATGAAAACAACTCCTGCAGTTACTAATAACTGAGTAATAATATTACTTATATATATTATACCTCTGTTTGGTTTTGCAGAATTTGATTTTTTCCCATCAACTGGCATTCTCATAGAAGTGTAGAACATTTCTAAGTTGAAAGGTGGAAAATGTGTTTTCATGCTGTAACATGTATAAATGTATTGTGCAGAGGCCTGCAAGCACTAGTGAAATAGTTGCAATGGCAAATGGCTGAAGTTGATGCCTTTACCTCAGGAGGTACTAGGGAGTGCAAAATAATACCACTTGAATGGGAAAGAGCAGTTTCAATTGTGTTACTTGGTTCAGCATTCTAATGTTTTTATCATGTTTATTTGTTCTTTACAGCCAGATTCTGAATTTTGCTGTAGTACCATAAGCAAGATGTAGCCCTACAGTTTCACAGTAACTTCAAACTTGCCTAGCCCTTTTCATGAGTTGTTATAAAAGGTACTTGCCTGTGACAGCCTCTGTCTCTTGACCCTGCTGTTACTTGTGTAACTGAAGGTCTAACACTGTACAAAGAAATGCTTTGAACATTTTTTAACTTTACTGTCATTCAGACATTGATGAAAGGAAGAAGGTATAGGATTATGCATAGCTAAGGAAGAACTACTGTAAGCTTTTCCAGCAGAGTTTACTTTTCTCTGACTTGAAGATCATTCAGAAGAGAAACTGGGTATTCCCTTTATGAAAGGAATGCATCTCACTTCCCATCTTGGGTATTTAAGGTCATGTGCATAGCTAGAAGTTGTTCCGAGTTTGCTTCTTGTCTGAATTTCTTACCCTTTTCTGCTCTGTCAGGACACCTTACTTCAGCTTCTGCTAAAGATTCCTATATATTGCCGTGCCAGTTAGCATTTCTGCTGTTAACTGTGCATGTCTTTTGCACATAGTGGATGAGTTGGTGCTAGCATAGTAAGTTGTGTCAAAATGAAGGGATTTGATTTATTGCAAGGGTCCAGTGTCACCTTCTTGTGACTGTATTGAGGCACCTGGATTCCTTGCTTCCACTGACCATTAGCTCCTTAGTTTCTTTATGCAGAACTTAATAGCTTTTATGTTAGTATTGTATTCTTTATTATATCATACTGCTGTATTCTCTGCTTGTATTTGGGCAGACAGTTTTAATTATTTATTCTAGATTTGCAAATTTAAACAAATTTTGTCAATTCTTGCTCCTACACTAACAGTTAGAAATCTTTTGTTAACAGAATAACTTTGAGGCACTAATAAAGGAGTTGCCTCTGGAGAGTTCAGTGGCTGATAAAGTCTTTCATCACACAGATGTGGTATCTTGTTGTTCTAGCACTGCACTAATCTGCTCATTTGATTGAGATTGATTTTCTTTTTTGGACCTTCAGCTTTCCTAAGAAGGCATATTTTTTCCCTAAGATGAATGATATAATCTGTTTAACATGTTTATCTGCCGTGTTAATCGTAGAAACTTGGAATTGTTTAGGTTGAAAAACACCTCTCCTCTGAGTCCAGCTATTAACCCAGCACTGCTGTGTTCACTGTTTAACTGTGTCCCCAAGTGCCACATCAACACATCTTTTGAGCACTTCCAGGGATGGTGATTGCAGCATTTCCCTAGGCTACTTGTTTCAATGCCTGACAACCTTTTCAGTGAAGAAAGTTTTCATAATATCCCATCTAAACATGCCCTGGCATAACTTGAGGCCATTTCCTCTCATCCTGTTGCTTGTTAACCTGGGAGAAGAGACCACTCCCCACCCAGCTACAGCCTCCTTTTGGGTTGTAGCAGGGAGTGATGAGGTCTCCCCTCAGGATAGTAATAGAGACAATATCTCCTTGTTTTATAAGCAGTTTTCATGCTAGTGGTAATGGATGCATGAATTTGATCTCACAAGTATAAAGGAAACACTCAGTCTTCTGTTTTATTCCCTTTTAAAATCATATTTTTAACTTGATGCATTATTCAATTGCTTCTTTTCGAAGAAGAGCTAATTTTTTTCCTAGTTACTACTGAACTGTATGATCTTTTCTCTCATAACAATTTCCCTATCCACTGATTGCTACCATAGCTTCTACTAACAGTTTTGGAATGGGTGATGCATTTTTGGGGTTGTAGTACAACAAGACATTTGAAGTGTGAAACTCATGTACTGTACACTTTTAAACAGTTCACTCAGTTCTCACAGAATTGTTTAGGTTGGAAAAGACCTTTAAGATCACTATGCAGAGCATCTGAGCTCTTTAAAGTTACAAACCTCTGTTAAAGGTTTTGAGCAAACTACCCCAGACAATTACTTTGAACATCTGCAGTCAAAGAGTGTTTTCTAATGGATGTCTACACTATTTTAATTTTTGTTTTCTGTATTTAATGATGATTATGTAAGGGGAAATCTTACAAGTTGTCCTGGAATTCTAGGCAAGAGCATCAATTAGAAGTAACTTCTAGTGAATGTATTGCTCTTGAGTTTCCCAGTCTTTAGTGAAAGTTGAACTTGGCTGGTATGATGTCATTTGTCTGGCACCTTTGATTTCTGCACACATGGCAAATAATTTACCAGACATAATCTTGATGACTTTTTTAATACAACTAGCTGTCCTCCTGTGTGGGTAATTTGTCTAGAGAAGGGGAAGAGGTGTTTCCTGAAAGGGAGGGTATGGATACTGTTTGTGATATGGTATGCTCAGAGATGCTGAACAGCTGAGATGTGTTGTCAGCCTGCCAGCCTTGGGGCTTGTGCAAAAATGCCGTTGTTTTGCTGGAGGAACTGTGTCTCAGGAATGTCTTGCTGCCTCAGCTGACTTGTAGTTCACCTCGCTGTGACCTGTCTTCCTGAGGGCGAGCGGATGTCCGGGTTATCTAATAGTGGTGTGCTTACTTGGGACACGTAAAGCTGATCTGGAAAAGAAGAAGCTTCTCACCAAAGCCTGTGTCCTAGCTGTAACATGGCTGGTGCCTCTGTACAAATTCAGGTTAGTTTCTGTGTGGATAAAGGAAAGATTAGGAGGCACTGAACACTTGGAGTTTGTATTTCTATCTTCACTTATGCAAAATCACTTAGTGAAGAAACAATAACACTTGAAAACTGAAAGCTCACTAATTACTTACTTAAGGATGAACACATGAACATTCTGCTTGTCTCAAACTCCATTTCTTGAAAAACATGACAGTTTAACAAGATCAAGTGTCCTTTAAGCCCAATGAAAATAGCAAATTGTCACACAGTTTTGATAAGTTTTAAATTTTAGGGGGGTTTTGCTAACTTTTAGTAATTCTGCAGGATGCACTCAAAACAGCGGGTAAGCTAGTGCTGGATTAAGTCTTCCAACCTTTCCATTTTGATAAAGAACGTGCTTTCTTATGATGGCAGGCAGCTTAAGGTACCTGTATGAAAGAGGTTTTAAATTTAAACATATAGATAACTTGCACTGTAGCTTGCTTTTTTGTACTTTTGCGTTCTTTTTGTAGCATGAACTTCCTACACATTCTCTTTCAAGCCCTGAAAAGATAACTGTTGCTTTTCTTCTGCATATTTTTACAACGAGCAGCAAAACATTGTAAGTAAAGCCTGTAGGCATCTCTGTATTTGACCATAATGCAGTCTACTGCATTCAAAGAGTTAGTGGCTGTAGCTGTTCAAGTAACAGGGAAACTAAATATTTTACTAGTAAGGTTTTTGCATGCTGGCTTTATACAGGGATGTAGACTACCCTTTATTTGTGCTCATTCCAAGCAGTATCACAGTCCAAAACAGTCACCTAGACACTGGGGATTGAGGTAATACACCACGTGTATCCAGGTTTGTTATAATCCTGCACTGACAACTGGTGAACTGATATCTCCCTGGCACTACTTCAGGGAGTGATGCTAGTGGTTATGTTGCTCACATGCCAAGATGTAGCTGCTGTTTATGAACCTAAATGCACCTATGAATGAACTGGGAAGGACAGCTGTGTCTTATGGAGAGTGGAATGATACAAGTTCTATATTTAAATATTTAGTGCTGGGGAGATACTACAAAATAAATACTATAGTGATGTGTTCTAATGTTATTGATTGTGGTATGCAGTGTATTTGAAACTCTGAAGACTAGACCAGGACCTTGAACTGCGCAGAGATAGTGGAGGTTATTTGCTCTTAAGGAACTCATTTCCTCAGTGCTTTTCTGCAGTATTTTTGTTTCTGTTTGGGTTTTTTTTAGCCAGTAGAGCTGTGTTTGCAGAGAAACTTATGGTTGTTTAAGTAAATGACAGTAAACAAAATGTGATGCAACTACATCTCTTCTGTGCTAGTGGGTTGCACAGATTAGCCTAAATGTCTGCCAGCGTAGTTTTCTTGGCAGTGCCTTGTAGTCTCCTTACTCAAGAACAGTTGTCTAGAGCTGGCAGATAATTGTCATGACAGACACTAGTATCTCCTCAGTTTGCAGAAGAGCTCTTCCAACTGTCTACATTCTGATACTGAGTTGTGTAAAAAATGGAGGGAAGATTAAAGGATGGGACATGAAAAGGACTGCTGCAAGGAGAATAGGAAAAATTGGATGAGAGAGAGAAACACACTAGAGGGAGGCTCTGAAGCTGACATCTGCTTGATTCAGTCTATTTTAATTTCAAAAAAATCTTTGAAGAATGTTATTCAAAGTCTTTGAGTAAACTGGGCCATAATTTGAAACCATACAGTGCTTGCAGGGGTTGTTTAAGAGCCAGGAAGCAGAGAGTGATAACTGCCCGTTGCAATGAGGAGAGAGAGGCAGATACTGGAGTCCCACAGGGTGCTGTGGCGAGATGAATGCCTTTAGCATGGTCAGAAATGATCTTGGAAAGAGGATGAACAGTGAAAGGATGGATGAAAGTTTGTGATGACAAGCAGTTGTTCAGAGGTGAAAACAAGGGCCCAGTGAGGAATTCAGTAACAGGAGACTGCTGGTGAAACTTTCTCTGCAACACAGTTGCATAGTGTAGAAAAATCTTTAATCTCTGAGCTGAATATTGCGACTGAGAAACTTTAGTGATATCATCAGTTTACCTGCATGGTTTTGGGGAAAATGAGGACTAGCTTCTGAAATAAAAATTTGTTACGACATTGTCAAATACCTGCACTTCTGATACAGTGTGTTTTTTCTGAATGTAATTGAAGGCTACAAGTGTTTCTGGGAGAATTCTTACCATGTCATTGCTTTTTTCCGAGGTATTGGCTAATGGCCCTTGTTGGAGGTGGGATGGATGCTTCTTAAAGTTTTTAGGCATCATTTGGTCATAGCCAATCTTATCTTCATTTGGGAAAAAATGTTTAAATGGACTGTGGAAGTTGGTCTCTTTCAGAAAACCTCTAAGGTGTTTCAGCTGCTGTTTCCTCTAGTCCACTGACTTGGAGAGACCACAGGGTTAGTGCTGCCACTGGTCACATGTTTGTTGAAAGAACTGCCTTCTGTTTTGTGGAAATTAAAGCTTTTTTGATAGGGAGAACAGAGAAGGGAAATGCTGGTCTCTGCAAGGAGCATCACTGTGTTGCATTTGCAGAAAAATGTATGAAAGGCAGGTGAGCTATACATCTTGTGCTCTTTTGCACAGCAGTACTATCAGTCTCCTTGAAATGGTCCTTCATTAAAAACAAGTTAAGAGGAAGTGTGTAAGGAAAAAGTAGTATATTTTTCATGGATACAATGTTGTGTACATCAAAAATAATGCTAATTGTTACATTGCTCAAGTAAAACAGGGACCTGTATGTGAGAATTGTAATTGTAGTATGCTTTCTGTTTCTGTAGGTCTTCAGTGCATGCTGTTTTTGAGAATGGTATTCAAAGGAGAGTCTTTTGAATTGTTACAGGGAATTGTTACATGGGTAAAACTGAAATCACAAGACAAACAAATGTGATCCGAATAAAATGAGTCAAGAATATTGGTGTAATTCCTCTTACTGAATGGTTAGATGTTCTTTGGTTTATAGCAGTGCTGCCATCCTATTTATTAGCAGATACTGTATTATTTTTCTGAAATAGATGGACTTGATTCTCTAGTTTTTCTGCATATTAGGGAATTGAATCTTTTTGATTACATTCTAGATGTTTATTTGGCAGTATGAAATTGTGGTCCTAAATGAGGACATCAGATACCTTCTTTCCATGTAATTCTTGTGAAGTACTTATGACACCTGAAAAAATATATTTAGATTATATTTACATAAAATGTGGGTGTTTATTTCTGAAGTTTAGATTCTAAGATGTTTCTTCATATTGACTGTTAATATCCAGATCTTACTGGGATTGTGTTTTTGTGTTACACTTCGGACAGATTTTCTCTTTTTTTGGAACATATCCATCCAACACTTTGCTAAAATTCCCATTTGAATGCATTGTAAGGAGCTGAAATTCCTGAAGGAAACTTGAATTTGTTTAGCTTACAGGAGAGCAGGTAAAATGGAGACTCTAAAGCATTGGTTTCCTTGCTTTCTGGACCAGCAAATTATTCCTGGTAGTTAGAGCCTCCTGAATTACTGGCAGATGGTAATTACGGGACAGTGTTTTCTTGTGCATGGTATTGTATTAGACTTCAAGTTACCTAAAACATCTTCTTGGAGAATAGATTCCCAAGTACTGTTTTGCTGGTAGAAAATATTACTCATTTTATAATAATTTGAGAACATAGGTTCTTCATGGTATGCAACATCTGCAATAGTCTCAATATTAAATGTTTCTAGTTACTGTGTATGGAATATGTTTATGATTTTACTGACATATTTAAGAAAATTGTGATCAATCTGAACATGGGAATTAGTAATGTTAAATAGTCTGGCATCTGGCATCATTTTTTTTTCTAAAGTGTTGCAATATCATGGCTATTCTGAGGAACGACTTGGATTGGTTCTGTAAAGTTGGGATTAAATGTAAAGCCACAAAAAGGCATCTTCATTCTTAACTTGTTTTAGCTCTAAGTATGTTCTCTCTGCAATCAAATGCTGGAAATGAGTAAACAGGTACCAGCACCCTTTTTACTTCAGTTTTTTTCAGGTTGTATTCCGGTTTTTTACTTAGGACTAATTTTTAGTCAGTGATATTAGTACAGTCCTAAGATCCAAAACTCAACATGGCGTTCTGCTGGTACTTGGTACTTCAGTTTATGGGAGTGGATCTATAGGTTCTAAACCAGAACAAAGTTTTTCAAAATTTCTGTATGTTTTAGACTGAGAGCTCAAAATGTGCAAGGGAGATGTGCCGTGCTTCAGACTGTAATATGTATTTATCATGTTTCATAAAGCTGATGGTTTGTGTTTCTTTTAGTATTATGGCACGTGACTATAGAGTTTATAATGAAATCTAGTGCTGCTGTTCTTATGTGTTTTTTTCTTTTTTTTTTTTTCCTAGTGTTTGAAATCTAGCAGAATGGCAGACATAGATAAGTAAGTAAAATCTGTAGGTTACTGTGGCTCTGAGTGTGTCCTGTGCTGTACTTGACATGGGTGGGCTCTCCAGATACTGGATAGGCAGGGTCTAAATACTGGCCTTGAGCACTGTGGCAAGACCTGAGGTTTACAGCATGTGGGAGAAAAAGCTTATGTTGCTCATGATAAATGGGTTTGTAAGTAAATAAAAACATGGAAGAAGGCATGAGTCAACTTCCTATGTTAGTTGGAATTCTGGAGGGGAAAAGCAGATAATATTGCCCATTCTTATTGTTTTACTCCGTGTAGGGTTTTTTCTATACTTCGAGTGCTCTTATTTTGTGGCATTTGAAATATAGTGTAGGTGATCCTACCCACAGTTCTTGAGGCCTGCACATCTTAAGGAAGATATGTGGAGCAGAAAGAGGCTTTGACTGGTTGATAAGAGCAGGAGATGGAGTTTTTTATAAAAGGAAACTTTATAATTCTGGAAAGTTGCTAATTCTTTAAACTGTTCTGGGATTGTCAAACATGAAATTCTGTGAAGACAAATTTGGCTTTGTTTGGCTATTAACACTTGTTTGTCATCGGTCAGAAGGTGCAACAGTTTGTTTCTACCCACATAATATCTAGTTTGAGCTCTTTAAGCTCCTTATAGTATATTATAAAATTAACTTCTTGATGCTGTTATTGAATATTTCTAATAGCAAAGAACAGTCTGAACTTGATCAGCAGGACATGGAAGATGTTGAAGAAGTAGAAGAAGAAGAAACTGGTGAAGATGCCAACAGCAAAGGTAAGGTTGAAACCAAGAGTTTCTAAACCTCTATGCATATGTGCTTTCTAGTTAGTGTGTTAAAAAGCTTTTACTGCAAAAAAAATAGGAAGTGGTAAAACAATTTCAGATGTGCAATTGTGTTTAAGTTCTGAAACAAGGACTTTTTTTTTCAAGTTGTGTGATTTTATTAGTTGTTTGCAGTCACTCATTGTAGTTGTGGTTAATACCAGGTTCAGGCAGTGCTTGCCACCTGTATAATTGGAAAAGACAGGATTATTGTGGATATGTAACAGGATTCTTTCAAAACTGAAAACAGTTAAAAACTTCACACATGTGAAGCTTTGGTTATAAAAAATTAATGTGTGTATATGTGTATGTGTACCTCTTTCTTTTGATTAGTTGCTAATAATTTGCTGCTGAATTGACAGTGAACAGAACAAATCCTGCTTAGTGTTACTACTCTTGAAATTAATAAATCCTTTTTTATTCCCTCCTCAACAAAAACCATAAGCACATATCAAAATGCTTGTTTTGTCAGTGCTGAGCAGTCTTACTCATGCTTTGTATTTAAAGTGTGGGGGCAGAGATGGAATCTAAAGAGCAATTAGCCAAAAGAGAAATAACTAATAATCTCTGCAATAAAATTACTTGGACTGCTAATAGTGCCATGTTACATGTTTGCTTGAACAGAATAATAACATTAAAGTAGAACATTTTGCTCAAGATGTTATGCTTTGCTAATCTATTGAAAGAAGTGTTTTCAAAACTGGATTGCAAAATTTTGGGTAACACATTCATTAGCTGAAGTAATTAAATGGTATATAGTAATTAAATGGTAAGTATTCAGATGTCCCACAGGAACCTAGAGATGAATAATGTGTATTTTCAGTGATTTCCCAGCTATTTTAGGTGAGAATCAGAGGGGAAATTATACTCTAGGAATCCTGGAGGGAAATCGGGTTTTATAAATCAGAAACATGTTTTAGTAGTAGGGAGACTTCACACAGTTTTAAACAGTTCTTCTGCATCTGTAATTCTTGCTTGTCTAATTTTCTTTATTTTTATGCACAATTCTTTCTTTCAAGATTGGTCCAAAAGATGCACTTTGTGCTTACATAATCTTCTTTTTTAATTTAGCTCGGCAGTTGACTGTGCAGATGATGCAAAATCCTCAGATTCTTGCAGCCCTTCAGGAAAGACTTGATGGTCTGGTAGGAACATCTGCAGGATATGTAGAAAGGTACAGCATTTGTTTAGTACGAGCATAGTGTTAAAATGGTTCTTTTGTTTTCTGAACAGCGTTTTCTATGGCATTAGTGGTCATAAACCACTGTGCTGCTCAGATAGCAGAAAAACTAATATAGTCTGTCTGTAGTGCATCTCAGAATTGAAGAGTTTTTATTTGAGGTTTCATGAAAAAAAGAATACTAATATTTACAGTGGCTGATGTTTTCTTCTGCAGTTACAGTATGGCACACTTCTTAGGATACTTTCCTGCTCCTTGGAATCTCTTTTGTAGCTTTGCCTTGGTCATGAACCATCAGTTATTTAAACTATAGACATATACTTGGAGGCCTGGTGTCTCCAATATAGTCATTTTATGCTTAGACTGTAAGCATTAGCTGGTACCGGAATATTATTAGCAGTACTTCATGTGGTTTTCTCATGTATCAAAACTTGCTGTGAATTCTTGCCAGAATTTTCCATAGTTGATCTGCATTTATAAGGCATGCAGTAATTGATTTCCTTTTGCACGTTTGTAATACAGTGGCTCATTTAGCAAACCAGTTCTGGCTCACTTTGGGTCAGACAGTGTGTTTAAAGGCAGTGCTACCAGCTGCTGTGTTCAGTGAAACAAAGCAGCAAATTTTGAAGATTAAATTTCTAAACAAAGAATAACTCAAATGTCTTGAACTTTTTCATAAAACCAAGCAAATTAATGGTGAGACCTTCCTTAGTTGTACTCAATACTATGATTTTAGTTTGTTAGTCATTAATAATGTAGAACTTGTTTTTAGAAGGAAGATTTATTGCACAAATTTCTCTCATGATTTACCCAGGTGTTTGGAATACTCTGGTTCTAACTGTGATTGAGCCTCTGTTTAAGAGCTTGTGCTAATAATTTCAGTCTCATTGTTGAAATTGGTTGCAGCTTTGATTTAAACTTTCTAAAGCTTAAAAGAGAGTGTAAAATATGTTGTGGTACAAGTTGGTTAACTTGCAAGGTGTCTGGTTAAGGAGAGATCAATATGTGCTTAAAATGCAGTGTTAGTAACAGTTCTGTCACTGAATTTTTCAGCTTGCCTAAAGTTGTTAAAAGACGTGTGAATGCTCTCAAGAACCTTCAAGTTCAGTGTGCACAGATAGAAGCAAAGTTCTATGAGGAAGTTCATGAGCTGGAAAGAAAGTATGCTGCTCTCTATCAGCCCTTATTTGACAAGGTATTTTAGTGCTACTCTGATTTGTACTTTAAAGCTTCATCTAAAATACGGCAAGGGAATATAAAAACCAGAAAACTTACTCATGTTCCAAATTGCTTTGGTCTCATATGTGCCCCTTCAATTCAATTGATACAATTTTGCCATCCAAGTTAATAGCAACTAAGATTAAGAGACTGAAAAGTTAAGTCTGTTCCATAGTTACCAAAATGACTTCAGTATATCAAACCTCATTTTAATTGAGCAAATGTCAGATGATACTGTAACTTTTCTGGGACTTTGCTGTTTATTTTAGTGTGTTGAAAACCTCCTAACTGCTGAATCAATCTTCTAGAGCCAGAAGAAAAGGTAGATAGTTAATGTATTACTAATTGTGTAATTTAGGATTAGGAATTTATTGGTTAGGGCATTGCTGATTGCAATGACTAGGAAATTAGAAAAATATTCTTGGTTTAATCTTCCAGCGAAGTGAAATCATCAATGCCATTTATGAGCCTACAGAAGAAGAATGTGAATGGAAAGCAGACGCTGATGAAGAAATTTCAGTGAGTATCTTAATCAGTTCTCATCAATATCTCAAGCTTTAGCATGAAACAAGATTCATTAAGCTGAAGTTTAAAAAAAAACCAAGTTTGTAATGATTACTTGCTATTAATAATGATGCTAATTCTTAATGGTTGCTTAAACATCCACATGATACTGGTATCAATAAAGAACTGATGAACCTTATGGGCACTCTTAAAATTAAGGAAACCCAATATTTTTATTTTCTCAAGGATGAAATGAAAGAGAAAGCTAAGCTTGAAGAAGAAAAAAAAGATGAAGAAAAAGAAGATCCTAAAGGAATCCCTGAGTTTTGGCTGACAGTATTCAAGAATGTGGACTTGCTCAGTGATATGGTTCAGGTAGGCAGTGATCTAGTTTTGTTTGAAGTTGCATTGGTAATTATTCCAAGTGTCTTTAAGAAGGCAGTGGAAACACTATGATACTTGATATGTCTGTTGGAGAGCAATAATGGAAACATTACTTGGATGTCATCTCTGATAACTTTTCAAGTGAGGGTACAGAGCACTGAAATACTCCCTGCTGTTTTATTTCTTGAACCTATTCTATGATACTAATAAATTTTCGGTACTTATAGAAGTGTGTGTGAAAAGTGTATTAGACATTACTAAAAATTGTATGTGGTGTTTGCATGGGTTTTGGTTGTGTACTGTATTGGGGACTCTGTAACAGGCATTGTTGCCATCTGCTGGTCATGTTCCTGGAAGTATTTCAGTGTTGTAACAAGGTTTTTTTTCTAAGTAAAACTTGTTCTAAACAAGGCTTTTTATCTCTGTGGGGCCTTAAATGTGTGTGTTATTGAATGTTATGAAAACTAAATACATTGTGTTTTCTCTACAGGAACATGATGAACCTATCCTGAAATACTTAAAAGATATAAAAGTGAAATTTTCAGAAGTTGGACAACCTATGGTTAGTTTGACTTATTAAACAAGATTACTTTTATGTTATCTTAAGAATTATTTGTATTTTAGCAACATGGTCTGTGATAGCCAATTGTCTTGTGGAAATCATGAGAAAATATACAGCTGCTGTTTCTGACAAAGCAGTACAAGGTCTAGTGCTCGTCTTGCATCACCCTGTGAATGAATGTATACTAAATTTAACATTCCACTTCTGATGAGATTGAGTTTTGCCTTAATAGCTGATAACTTAGGTTTCACCATTGCATTTTGATTGATACCTTTGGGTACTTTTTGTGTAACTGCTGTAATTTCATGTATTGCCCTGGCAGAAATCAGACAGTTTTCTAAGTTGTAATATTTTTAAATTTAGAAATTCTCCCTATACATTAGTAGCAAGAAATCTGTGTGCTGGGAGATCTGTCATTGCTGCAAGCGGTATAATAACTAGAAAGTGCAAGATCAAGTAAATGAAAAGATTTGAAGATTTATTGTACCACTTGGATAGCAAATTCTAGAATAAGTTATGGATGTGTAGGAAAAAGGTGTATTCTGTTGCATGTGTATTGTTTGCATTTAGGTGTTAAGAAGTTAAAGGTGTTTGTAAATAACTAAAGTTACTGTTCTGTAATTCTTTTTAAGAGTTTCACATTAGAATTTCATTTTGAACCAAACGACTACTTCACAAATGAAGTGTTGACAAAGACGTATAGAATGAGGTCAGAGCCAGATGATTCTGATCCCTTTTCCTTTGATGGACCAGAAATCATGGGTTGTACAGGGTAAGTGCTAATAGATAGCTTTAAGGCAATATAACAGGTTTTTCCTTAGCATTATCCAGCTGTAGAGTTTTACAGCATCTTGCAGAGGTGCTGGAAAAGATACTTCCCCTAGTAACTTGGGAATAACTAGGTTTGACATGAGTTTTTTAGTTGTTACCAATAACTTTAATACAATATAGAAAAAAACATTATTTGTTTTGCATAATTTATAAGCATATGTATTATATAGGCATATAAATTAAAAATGTGGTCAGTATTTGTTTAGAAATACTGTTCTGCAATCACTAAAGGTGAATTGAAAGGTAGATGGTGATATCTTTTAGTAGGCCTGGATAGCTTTTGCTAGAATTTGTTTGATTGCTTCTTTTAATCTTTTTGTATTTCTGACACACACAGAATTTTGGGAAGTTTATTCCAGATTTAGTTTTTATATTGCAGTTGTCCATTTTGTTTTATAAGCATTGAATGTTTGCCTTTGAATGTCTGTCTATTTGAGAAATGGAGAATAGTCATCATAATTCCAGGTTACTCTTTTTAAAAAGCTGTCACACTCCTTTCTTAGTGAAATCTTCTGTTTTAAATTAGTTAAGTAATTTTTTCTCTACATGTCCCTTTCTTTGTAACAGAGGGATGAGACAAAACTATGTTGTATGTAATTATTCTTATGAGTACACTTGGGCCTGTTCAGTAGCTTTTGTGTTCAAGTCTCCAGTGTTCTGACTGCTCTTCTGAGTGAGAACAACTAAGTTACAGCCTATCACTGCGTAATCGTGTTGGTTTTACTCTTAATCTCCAGTTGCTCATACTGACTTATTTACCTCTTTATTTTCCAGTCACTTAACGTATTTTGCAAAGTCCTGTAAGGTTTAGTTTTAAGTGCTTGGGTAGCTTTGATTAAACTGTTTTGTTTTCCCCAGTTTGGACTGATTGGAAAATCATGAATCCTGGCAGAGTTTGGTGTGAGATGCCACTGCTTCTGTAAAAACTATTAACTCCTAGTCCTTGTTTGCTCTTGTAGCTAGGACAGCCTCTTCTTGTTCCAAAGTAACTCACTCAATTTCTTTGAGTCTGTAAAAGAATCTAATCAGAAACTCCTGCAAATGCAGTCAGTTTCACTGATGTGACTTTTTCATTTACTTGTTGCCGGAATGTTTTGACTGTTAGGGAAGCCTGTAGGCATGATTTTGCTCTGTAAGCAGGATAGCGTTAAAAAACCCCAAAACTACAAAACCCAAACAAATGAATATAACACAAGAAGACAAAACTCTCACAAACAACTCAAAATCAGCCAAAAACTACATGCCTGCTTGATGCATTGCTTTATGGACTTACTGGTTATAATGATAGATGTGTTGAACTTTGGCATATTACTAATATGCCCAAATATGACATTGCTTTATAATGGATGGGCGGCTCTAAAAATGTTGCAATGCTAGTTGTTGATAGAAAATTAGGCAGTACTTGGTAGCTAATGAAAATTAGCGTTTCAGAGATTGAGTGGAGAAGGAAAAACTTCTGGATGGAAATAATCATAAAATGAACCTGTTACTCTTGTTTTCAACCTATAAACTAATGAAAAGATAGGACTTTTCAAAGAAGACTTTTAAAAGAAAAATACTAGCTTAATATTTTTTCTTCCCTGTGTCTCTTGCAATTGTGATAGTCTTAGTAGATACTTGTAACAGGGGAATGGTGTTAAGCTACAGGTCATTGTGGGTTTTTCCCTATCATTTGTTTTTTATTTACTCTTTAGTTGCCAAATAGACTGGAAAAAAGGAAAGAATGTTACTTTGAAAACCATTAAGAAGAAGCAAAAACATAAGGGCCGTGGAACAGTCAGGACGGTGACAAAAACTGTTTCCAATGATTCTTTCTTCAACTTCTTCAGTCCTCCTGAAGGTAAGCTGAACACTAGTTTGTATGTATTAACTTTAGATGTAGAATATATCTCACTCACTTGTTTCTTCTGTTCTTTTTCCTGCAGTTCCTGAAAGTGGAGACCTGGTAAGTTGGCTTATTTAAAAAATGACGATGGAGTGTTTATGGAATTTTAGAATTTGTTAAACAGCCTCAGCTTTAACTGCTTCTGTCTTTAACTGAGAATACTTATGAAGACTAGTATGTATTTGAGTTTTCTTTTTCGGGAGGAGTGTTTAAGTTGGATGGTAGAGTTTAGTTTAGTCAATTTTAATACTTTATGCTTCCTGAAAGCAACCTTGTGGATTGTTAACAGTTGTAGAAGTGTAGTGATTTGCATTATTAGTCTTTGATCTAATGGGTGGTGTAAGTCTCTCCCTTCAGGTGTTCTTTGGATGGTTTTATCTAATGGCTGAATGTATCCAGTTTCTGTTTTATTCTGTTAAAAATTTCTCAAGCTGTTAACTCTTGAAAGTAATAAAACAAGAACAGAAAACTGCAAGAGCCTGCTTTTCTGTGTGCTCACTATGGCAATAACCCATGTTTTTGTAAGGAGAAAAACTACCAAAAATACTTAACAGTAGGGAATATATTATGCAGTTTGAGTGAGAAATATGAAATTAAAGCTTCCAGAAGCATAGTGTTAGAACTCTAGTTGGCATGGACGCCAAAAGCTGTATGTTCATAATGTTTAGAAAAACAAAACCCAAAAAGAAAGTAATTGCTCAGATGGGAGATAGTAGAACATTTGGTATGGAAACAAGAGGAGTGAAAGTCTAGGATTGAATCAGAGAGCATTTTTAGGTGTTCAGGTGCTTCAGTAGTGGCTTTGTCAAATGCTAATCAAGAAGGAGATGCACTGTAGGAATTAGAAGTAGGTTGTAAAATCTTTATTGTGATAGGCTTACCTGGCTATTGTTCAGTATTTAAGAGTTTTGTGCATATGAACTGAAAGTCTATGGGAGATATTAAATAATCTTTATACTTGGAACAAAAGAAACTCCAGAATTGTATATAATTAGGCTTACTGAAGCAGCAGCTCCTCATTTTATAATGTAGGTGGGCTGTTCAAAGTGTCAAACTTGGCCCCTCAGTTTCAGTTCTGTAAAGCAGCTCCTGGAACAAAAAAATCAGTAATGGGATTTGTGTAAATCTGACCACATTAAAATCCATGTAACTTGTGTGTGTGTTTCAAAAGTAGTTACCATCTTATAGTTCAGGAAATAATATTGTTTTATGCAGGATGATGATTCAGAGGCAATCCTTGCTGCAGACTTTGAAATAGGTCATTTCTTGCGTGAACGTATAGTCCCCCGGTCAGTACTGTACTTCACTGGAGAAGCTATTGAAGATGATGATGATGACGTAAGTATAATGTTCATTCAGAACACTAAAAACCTTGAAATAATGCTGTTTAAAGACCTTGGGTAATTTCTTACATTGGTATCTTTAGAATGGGATGTTAGTTGCAGCAGAGCTTCCTAGATCGTTCAGGAAAGTAGCATAAAAATAATTCTTCTTTGAAGTAGTGACTTCAGAGTTTTGTGGCAAAAGCAGTGGTAGAAGCTGATCATCTAGAGGATGTCCTAGTAGCATTTTGTATACAAGGCATTTCTAGGGAAGTGTACCCAATACGTTGTCGAACTGTAATGAGCTGCCAAAGAACAAATGAGACTTTATCTAGCTGCTGAGCTGCTGTTCTTTGTGCTTACAGTGATATTGGGCTATGAAGTTTTATGAGAGTCAAGCCTCATCCTTTCAAAAGTACTCTCTTATTAAAAAAAAAAAAAAGCTAGATAAGCACATTCAAAGCATACCAAAAGAATCAAAGCAAGTTCTGCAAAAGCTTAAGTGTTTTAAAAAAGCTAAGTTTGAAATTGTCAAACCATGAAGCCTCAGAACTTCATACAGGTATAAAAAATTTTTTCTGTCGCTGCCTCCGCTAAACAAGGACAGTTTGACTGTTAAGATGGCTTAGATACGTCCTGTCTTGAAAATAAATTTTTAGAATCTAAACTGTTGGCCCTTGTTGCAAAGGCTTGGCTGGGGCTGTGGAGGAGGGAGGTACTTACACGACTGGTTGCCTTGGTCTCCACTGTCCCCTGCTGTCCCCAAGTGGTACCGCAGTGTAATCAGCTCCTCCTGGGCTACATGGAATGGGGACAGTCTGCTCTGCCAGAGCTCACCAGGGGAAGTTGAACATTGCTCATGCTGATGCAAAAAATATTTTTAAATCTGACAGACACAGGAGCTTCTTGGTTCAAATCAAAAGAGACTAGGTTTAGATTAGACATTAGGAAGAAATTCTTTACTGTAAGGGTTGTGAGACACTGGAACAGGTTGCCCAGAAAAACTGTGGATGTCTCATCCCTGCAGATATTCAAGGCCAGGTTGGATAAGACTCCGAGCGACCTGGTCTAGTGGGAGGTTTCCCTGCCCGTGGCAGAGTGGTTAGAGCTAGATGACCCTCAAGGCCCCGTCCAACCCAAACAATTGTATGATTCGCTTAAGATCACAATATGGAGTGGTCTCTGGTATCTACTTGAGCTATAGATGGCTGCATTTATGATGCTATCAAAACTATTTATTTTCTTTTCTAGTATGATGAAGAAGGTGAAGAGGCAGATGATGAGGTAAGATGACAGATGCCCTTCATTCAAATAGTTTACCTGTTGTAGTTTGTTCTAGAATAAGAGTTCGTTTAGTTTTTGAGTGCTCTGGACACTTAAGAATTACTTCTGAAATAAGATAGAACATACTTTTTGGTGGATCTCAGATGAATAATTAAAAAACCCAGAAAATAAAACAACCAGCAAGACAACAACAAAAAAAACCCAAACCAAGCTAAGACAACCTTTAAGGTATCTTAAAAATTAAGCTGCCACTGATATCAAAAGATACATGTTATGGAGGATTAACTAATAAAATATGTATAACATAAAGTGGTAATGAATGTATTTCTGAGTACAATTTAATCTTAATTTTCATGAAAATGGCTCCGGAAGCTGAATGTGGATAAGCTAGAGAAATATTAAGTGTTTTCTTTCAGGAGGGAGAAGAAGAAGCAGATGAAGAAAATGATCCTGATTATGAACCAAAAGTAAGGAATTAAAATGAATGTTTAAAGTTTGTGTATGCATACAGACATTTAAAATTTTATGTAAGTTGAATCTTGATTTTAGTTTAAGTATTAAACCAATAGTTCCTATGGGTGAGCATGTTTTGTTTTGAGGCTGTTTCGGGCCTAATTCTGACAGAGGAGAATTGGTGGAGAAACTTTGTAAAAGTTCTTTCTCCAGGAGTCATTTTGTAAAAGTAACTTTTGGCTTTAAGCACTGAGGTTAGTCAGGCTTGGTTTTCTATAAACTTGTCTTGCACCAATTTGCTGCCTAATGATGAAAATTGCAAAATGGTTGTAAGGACATGGAGAGAACTGTGTCATCCAGCTTCAGTTTTTGGGAACTTGCTTCATGCTGGTTCTGGCACAGGTTTTCCCAGCAGAATACAAAATATGCTCTTTCATGTTAGGTAAATGGCAAGTATTTCATTGTTTGAGGTAGCAGAAGTCAAGGTTCAGCAATGCATCTACAGCCAAGTCCTAAAATGTGAACAGCCAAGAGCAACTGGGAGCTGTCTTACTCCTTGGGAAGGGAAAAATCACTAATCAGGCTGGAAAAACAATTGTGAGCCACTCAATCAATAGCTTTTTAATAGCTGAGGGAAAGGTACATCTGGCCACCTGAAAGCATCTGATGTGGTAGGTGAAAGTTGCGCTCATGAAGTCGGTGAAGCGTTCCAAAACGCCTGCTGTTAAAAGGGCTTGCCATTTCAAATGAGTGTTTTTCAGTAGGAATGGTTTGAGCTGTTATCAAAGTACTGTTGAGAAAATTACATAATCTTAGCATTGTACACGGAAAGGCATGGTACAAACTTGTAATCAAAATGTACAGCCATCTTGGTGATGTTTGATCTGCTATAGTGTATTCAAATTGGTTCCTAGTCAAGAAAGTTTTGAAATCCAAATGAAACAGCTGCAAGTTGGACTTATTTCCACCACTTCAGATTGCTTTTCTCAGTGAAACAGAACTGAGAAAGGGCTAGACTATGCTCAGTTTCAGAGAGCTGCTCAAGGTCTAGAGATAGTAGTGGTACTATAGTGGTGCAAGCTGATCTCAGGCTGTAAGCCAGCTGAATTTATCAAAGCACTGTGGTCCTAGAATAGCTGTCCAGATCAAGGAAGGTGGTGGAGTAAAACCTGCAACTGAACTCTGCCCCCCAAAAACTTTCTTGAATTCCCATATTACTGTTACATATTACTAGCTGTGTGTTTCAAGAACAGAAGTTTTCCATGCTAGAATTTTTTAACAACTGGAACTTAACTGCAAAAGATGCTTCCAGAGTATTAGGAACTGTGATTTGGCATTTCATTGCATTGCTCTACAATGTCTTCTGGCATAAGGCCATGCTCTTGTTACTGCCCATAGGAAGTTTCTTTTGTCTCAAACTATGAAGAGGGTCTGCATGCTTCTTCTGAGCTGGGTTATTTGTTACTGCACCTCACTTCTCCTTTTTCCAGTTACAGTGTATTTTAGAGTACTTCACCACACTTAGTTCTGAACAGGTTTTTATTCTGGATTGTATCCTGATGTGGCAACAAAGCCAAAATAAATGCAGTGTGGATATTGCTGCATCCAAAGACAATAGTGTTGCTAATGCTAGACAATTAATGCAAGGGAAAAGATGGAAGAACTTTGGAAGAATATTGCAGCTTGAGAAAGCATGCTTAGCAATATTGATAATTCTTCTTAAATACTGTTTCTGTAAACTGGTATTTCCTTTTTTTCTCAACAGAAGGATCAAAACCCAGCAGAATGCAAGCAGCAGTGAAGCAGTGTGTCTGTGGCCTTGAGGATTACCTGCACTGTAATAGCCTAAACACAACTATTAGTTACTTACAGCCTTATGTTTTGTATCTTGGTAGAATTAAGTAACCAATTTGTTAAAAAAAGAAATCGATCATTTAAGAACCAGTTTAAAATGTAGGTTCAATCTACCTAGCATTTTAACAGTATAATTTTCTGCCAATATGTAGAATGCAGTAAATGCCCTAAAGCATGAATGTTAATTCATTGCTACATAGTTTGGTTCTTGTGAAGTCTTTGTCATGTAGCTATTAGACTGCAGCTGTGAAGATGATCAGAACTGTTAACTGAGACCAATATTTGTTTAGAGAAAACTCTCTCCTGAAGAACCAACCAAAGTATTTTTTCAGCCCAGTAGTCTGAACGGGTTTAAGTCTGCTTGCACTAGCTGTGCCTTCATTACTTTGTTATAGAAATGGCAGTGACTTGTACTAACTAGGAGATGATGATGCATTTTGAATTTGACTACTTGAGAAGACTAGTATAACTTGTTTAATTTCCCAATGAGACTACATTAAACATTCATAACTGTCAGCTTGTTTATGCTATGGGTTTTGTATTTTATGTGACATAGTGATCTACAAAAGAAACCTAGTCATCATATTAAGGTTATTGTTTACCACAGGGGTGTGAATAAAACCTAGTATTTTCAGAAGCTAGTCTTGTTTTATTACTTGTGTATCTGCATGTGTAAACTGGTAATGCATATCTTACATGCTGCAGTTCATGTTTTACTAGAAACAAAAGCTGATAATTAAATTATATAGCATTTGAAAAACAAACAGAATAGTTTGGAAAGTTTGATCCATACTTTGCACTTGCAGTGTGATACTTGTGAATCTGAGCTCGACGTTTCAGTGATTGGTCCACACTGCTGTTTTAGAGAAGACAAGTTCTTAGAAGTGGGGCTAGATCTGATAAAGGACTTCGGTATTGCTGTGCCTGACTCTAAGGCATTGCCTATTAGTTTGAAATCTGGAGTGAAGTGCCTTGGATTTTAAGTCTGTGTAGATAGTGCTAGGTGGTCCTGAACAAAACATGCCCTGCAGCCGAAGAGAGTGCTGGAAACACATGGCTGTGTTCTAGTTTGTCCTCATTGTATCAAGCATCTTACGAGGAAACAAACCCAAAGAAATTCTGCTTTCTTCACCTAATGTTCTGTTCACTGTGCTTGTGTTTGCACATTCTGGTTCATACTTTGTCCATATTGGATATTTTTGTCAGTTGAAACACATGGGCTAGAAGATCTTTCTCATCTCGTTCTTACCTTGCCTCTAGCCTAGCAGTGGAGTGCTTGGTGAGATGTAAATTTAAACATACTGAGCTGAAAGAGGCTATGAACTGATGTATTCTGAGTTTTTCCAGTCAGTACCATGCTACTATACACCATGCTGTCTTGTCCTTCACACAACTATATATATATATATATATATATTCTGTTCTTCTAAGCAAGTAGATAGGTTTTTCAGGGATGGAAGAGTCCTTGTAGTGTTGGAAAGAAATGTCCAGCTAGCCATGGATCTCTTTCTGCAGTAGCTAATGTTTTTTTGTGCCACTTACACACTTAGCCATAAAGGTTTGAAAAGGGCGGGGCAAGGAGGAAGCAACGACCACGTGAGGATAGGGCTGGTAGGAGAGTTTCTGTAGCATGTCTCTTGCCTGGAGGGTAAGTAATACAGAATGAAGCTTATCCCAAGTGCCCTTCTAAATCCTCAGCCCCCCTCAAGAAGATAAGGGTCTAGTGTCCTCTGTTTTAGTTTTGTTACTGATTTTTCTTTTTAATTCCTTGAATTCCTAAATACCACACTACTTCATTTCAGAATCCCTGTCAGGCTTCATCTGTCTCCTTTCCACATATCTGTGGATTTGGGAGAAGGAGCTCGTTATCTATAGCTCTGTGTAAAGCAGGACCATTGAAGCTGTGATCTTGGATGTTTTTTAGGTAACACAGATCATAGCACAGAAAAAGCAGTTAGAAAAGGTTAACAAACACTCTCAGTAGCTATGTGTTAAAGTAGATGTGGTTGTGTTTTTTGTGATATCAGAATATGTTTACGCTTATCCTTTATCCCTGACCCTGCCAGGTGTTTGGGTTTCACATGGTCTCTTCTCTAAACATCTCCCAGGATTAAGTTTAAACTTGAGGACATGTAGAGACCAAACTGTGAGAGTATGTTCTGAGCTTGAGAAGTCATTAAGACGGGGCTTTGGGGTTCATACCTCTGGATATGGGAAGTCTCTGAAGTCCTTACTTAGATCTAGCCCATTTTTGCTAACAGCATCTGGTAATTGTATTTTAAAAAGAAAATGAACTGTTAAAAGTTGTAAGTTTCAAAATTCACTACTTAACAAATTTGGCTTGTCTTTGATTACTTTCTCATTTAACACCTTCATAACATACAATGGGATACAATATTTGAAAAGGGGAGTTTTTAGATGTTAAAGCACACCTGCAGCCTGCAAGATCCAGGGTCATGAGTACATCCTATTGACAGATTTTGGTGAGCTTCTCTCCAGATTGACATGCTAGTTCTAAATCAGCAGTTCTTGTGCTCTCCAGACTGCAGCAAAAAGAAGAATATAAATGAGGTGCCAGTTCTTATGGCATTGGTTAAATTAAAACTGTTCTGGTGCTTACTGTAGTTTTGTTATCAATGACATTCTTGTTTAGCAGTTCTGAAAGGCAGTATGTAGCAGGAACATTAAACTTTCAACATTGATTGGAGTGTTGTGACTCATTTTTTTCACTTTTCATTTATACCAGGTGTAGAGAATCTCCTCCTTTAGTATTTGAGGAGGGTAAGCTACCTTGTTAACAGGTTCTGGCTGGGAAAATGGGTCACTGAAATAGAAACTGCTGTCTTTGGTAGCAGTTGCAGAAATGCAGTCTGTGTAAATAGTGTCTTCTGTCCAATTTTGTTTGCTGTATTGAAGGGAGAATTATTTTGGGGGGAGAAGTGGGACGTTGGTGAGGAAAGAGGAGAATTAAGTGAGACTGGATGACGGGGAAGAGTTTTTGGGGTTTATGCTTGATGGAGAGGGAGGCTTCTTTGCAATTTTTTCGTAATTGTTTTTAGCAATCTAGATTGGATTAGAACTGAAGAGTTTGCCTGTCTGATATAACTTTGTTCATGTTTAAAAAAAAAATTACAGCATTCTGAAATAAAGGAGTCCAGATTTAAGCTTAGCATTCCAAAGTTTTACTGTTTGGACAAGAGTGATGTCAGGTGCAGTTAGAATTGTTACCTTGGATTATTTGAACACTGGGCATAGCAACACTGCTTACCAGTGTCTCCTAGCTTCATAGACTTAGATGCTCTTCTGGGTTATTGAAATTGACATTCCTGAAACTAATAGCTGATACTGTAATTCTGACATGTTTTGCTTTTTAAGTGGAAAAAGCCAGCAGAATATAGAAAAATGCAGAAAATTAATGTGTTCATCTTCAAACTGGTACTCAAAACTTTCCCTGTGTTTCAAGGCCCATTTTTGTCAACCTGATTTGGAAATTGCTAGGAGATTTATATGCAGATAAATGATTAATCTTTCTGCTAAAGATTTCCTATTTCCAAAGGTGTCTATGCAGCGCTTGTTTATCAAGTGCCTTCTGTTGGGCAGAGGATTGTGCTGTGACACTCTCAGCAGCTTAAGGAAGCAAAATGCTACACCCCTCAGTACAAAAGGGACAGCCTGATAATGGAAGCAGGAGCAGCCTTGATGGTCTGATAGGTTGGGTCTAGAGCCACACAGATGTTGGAATAGGTAGACTCAGCTCTACAGCACTTTCTCCTTTTTTCTGTACAGATGTGGTCTTCTCTAATCCAAG
Organism: Ploceus nigricollis; assembly: GCA_013399945.1. Lineage (NCBI taxonomy): Eukaryota > Metazoa > Chordata > Aves > Passeriformes > Ploceidae > Ploceus > Ploceus nigricollis. The sequence continues at coordinate 181,287 of VXBC01009753.1, forward strand.
ACTTTTACAGGTCAGAGAAGTTGTTGCAACCACATCTCCATTTTCATTTCTTAATAGCTGCTCAGTAACCTGTTTGAGGTTCTCCACAAGATTTCAAGAGGCTGTTGAAATAATTGACTTTTAATTGCTAATGCTTGCCTAAATTGAGCATAAATTATCTACTGAAAATAATAAAGTCTTACTTCTATACACTAACAAGAGGGGGCAGAAGTTTGTCCACATAGCATTTGTCTCATTGCTCTTAAAATCCTCTTGTCAGACCTTTGCTCAGGCCTGGTAGTCTTCCACACATGGCCTGCGTCTCAGCTTTTGTAGGAAAATCAGAGTGAGTAAAGCAGACAAGACAGGGTACACCAAGCACAGATAAGCTATTTATTCCATATTTTTCTGTGCCTGTGTATACCAGGGATAGGCACACAAAATTTGAGAGGCTATGGCGGAAGGGCTCTTGTGTTCACAAGTGTCTGGCTAAAGCCTGTGAATTGACAACACAAGTTGGTTCTGCAGCTGCAGGGGGGGCTTGAGTCCTGAACTTGCTGTTATGAGCTTTGCTTCTGTGTGCTCAAGGGTTGGCAAGTAATTGCTCAGATTTACATTTGCCCTGCAGTGGAGAAACTGTTCTGAGTTTATAGCATGTTTTACCGTAGTGGTCAAATCTGAGAAGTTTAAAAGCTCCTTTAGAGCCTAGTTTTTCTCTGCAACGTGTGAGCTTAAGTTGGAATATTTTTGGAAAACCACTGCCTTGAAAGTGCAAAGGACTTTGAAAAAGCCAGACTGGAGAAGCTGCTATGCCAATAGCTGGTGAATTGCCCACAGTTTATTTATTTGGTACTGCCAGCGTTTTTAGGGAATGCTAAGGCTTGGGGCAGTGTGGTTGTTAGTTATGGTAAATATTTCATTTATGCTTCATTTACTGAGGGGTATATACAGGTATCTGTGAGATGGAGTTGCTGACAGGAAAAGTCTGCACCCAAGGTCACATCTTCAGACTGTAGTATTTCAGGTTTGACAGTAGGAGGCATCTTCACATCAGCTATTTCTGGAATGGCTGCAGAACCTGCCTAGTATTTACAGAAACTTCAATAATGGTAGCAGATGTGAAGCATTTAATATAAATGCAGTGTTTTAAATATATATTTCAAGAAAAGTGAAGTAAAATCTCAGTGTGATATTGTAGTGTGCCTAACTGCTGAATGTGGTTTCTCAAAATAGTAATATAAGAAACATTTGCAGAAGTTCAGTTATGATTTGCATCTAGGAAAACAAAGTTTATTATCCTTTACTGGCAAATTCTGCACAGTATTTTGTTCTTTTATCATGAAACAGTCAGTATTTCATCTTGCAGTAGTCTTGTAGCTTTTGGCTGATCTGGATTTTTTGGTCAAACATAGTGTGTTTTAAATGTCTGTTAATATTTGTTGGCTTATAGAGTACAAATTTAAATGGATGTTCTACGTGTTTGCTTCTGACCACATGCTTAGGTGAATTTCACCAGGAATAAAGAGTGCTGTGAGTCTATATTAGAGTATGTCCATCAGTGTTTGGAGTTGGGTTCAAAATCTGACATTCAGTGCTTTGTCATGGAAAGGCGAAGTAGAATGAATTTAGTCTCCTGTATGTTTGATGAAAATATTTGGCCTTCCACACTAGTCTCCATATTTCATATGATTAATTGCAGTTTACTGTCAGTACTGAGAACAAGAGAAAAAGCTCACCTTAAATTATACAGGTTGTGTATTAATGTTCTTAAATGTTACAGTGCAGAGTTGTGGGGTGGGGGGAGAGTTTTTTGAATGCTGTTACAGTGTAACATGTAGCACTCTCAAATCGAATGCGAGTTTCCACAATTCTGGTTAGTGCATTTACCTGGAATCCAATGGCTGTTCGCTTACAGCAGTGGAGCAGCAACCAGAACTGAACAGGTGAATTGTTAGAAATTGATCTTCTGTAGATTTAGCCTAGTGTCCTATGCCTTACAGAAACTCAGTATTTTATTAAGCTGCTCTGTATAGGTGAATGCATTTTAACTAGTTTGCTTTAGTAGGAGAGTTTCGAAATTGTGTGTCACATGAGCAGAGATCTCATCAGGAGCAAAGAAATAGGTGCAAAACAGGTGAAAAGGCAGGAATTCTCTTACATTGCTCAAGCTGTTTTTGAGACACCTTGTATTTGCACAATCAGCTGGAGATGCAGATATTTGTGCGAGGAAATTTAGGTTCAAATGGCAGTGAACTGCTGGTGGAGGCAATTGGTGAATGGTGTTCATATCTTTTGAAAATTAGCATGTGTCTCTGTTAAAATAGGCATTAAATGGTTGTGAGAATGACCTGTATCTTACAGTCTATCCATTCAGCTCTAAGGAGAAGGGACTATTCTTTATATAAATGAATGGTTTAGGATATTGATTTCCTTTTCTGTCTAATTTATGGCTAGTCAAGTTGCCTTGAAAAGGGTAAAGCAGCTAAATTTTAATTGCTTTTATTGCCTTAAATTGTTTACCCCTCAGCAATTTATCAAAATTAGCTCTGAACTTCAAGAGGAAAAGATTATAAGAGGAAATCCTTTTTTAAATGTTATCAGAGATAAACTCCATTGAAGCTGTCATTATTCTTGATTTTTTTGTCTAATCTGTTAGAACACAGCACATGCTGCAGCATGATCTGCTTCCTAGCTGCCAAGATTGATGTGAGGAAGGTTTTTTTATGGCCATGTTAAATGTATGTTTAAAAACAGTGCTCTCAGACATAGTATGAAACTTCTAGCATTCAGTTTACATTGGCTTTGTCAGCCAAATTCAGCTATATGGGATTTTGATTTACATCTAGTACATGAGACGATTAAGAATTAAATAGTTTCATATTAACCTTAGGTCACTTTACTTTTCTACTCAAATTTATTCAAAAGCTAACCTCGGGGGATAATCCAAACAATAAGCAAACGTGTGGCAGCAAAGCAGAATGATAACAACGCTCCTAGCTGCTTGCCAGTTTGGTTTTTTTTTTTCCCCCTAGTCTGCTTTTGCAATTTCCATGCACTGAGGTCCTACTGTTTCCTTAGGGAAGTGGTACAGATGTCTTTCTTTAGACATTACTCAAACTGCTGCAAAAGGTAAAGATTTATTTTATATATACACTTGAAGCTGCTTCTCCTCAGGCCAGCACAGAAATCAAGCTCTTATACCAGGTTCTTTCAGGCTTTCTTTTGTTAATTGGAGCAATGATCGCTTAAATATCAGGGTTCCGCTGGAAACTGGCACCCTTTTACTGGGCTTGAATCGAAAACACGCAGAAGAGGGCACTTTACTGCTCTTGCCCAAGGAGGCAGGCTGAGGAAATACATTTCAATTAAATACTGCGGGAACACCCCAAGGAAGGCAAAGGAGCGCTTTCGGGCATTTGCCGTGTCCTGGTAATCTCTTTGTATTAGTCTAGCGCTGGTTAACTACGGCAAGGAGCCCCTTCCCTCCGCAGCCCCGCCGTGCGGTGCCGTAGCCTTGGGCGAGGGGCGG
>VXBC01009753.1:184846-220267 GCA_013399945.1 Ploceus nigricollis
AGCGCCCGCCGCTCGCCACGCCGCGGCACGGGCGGCAGCCGCTCCGCTTCCTGCGGGCCGGGGCGCTCCCGGCCCTCCGCCTCGGAGCCGGCGCCCGGCGGAGAGTGCTCGGCTGGTGCCGCCTGCACCCCGAGCCCAGCCCCTGCGGGCGGAGGCCGTCTAACCCTTCCAGAAGGATGCTGGAGAGCGGCTGTAAGGCGGTGAAGGAGGGCATGCTGGAGAAGAGGAGCGACGGGCTGCTGCAGCTCTGGAAGAAGAAGCGCTGTATCCTCACCGAGGAGGGGCTGCTCCTCATCCCCCCCAAGCACCCCCCGCCGCCGCAGCAGCAGCAGCCGGCGCCGCCAGCCGAGCCGGCGGCCAAGATCAAGGAGCTGCACTTCTCCAACATGAAGACGGTGGACTGCGTGGAGCGCAAGGGCAAGTACGTGTACTTCACGGTGGTGATGGCCGAGGGGAAGGAGATCGACTTTCGGTGCGCACAGGAGCAGGGCTGGAACGCGGCGATCACGCTGCAGATGGTGCAGTACAAGAACCGCCAGGCCATCCTGGCCGTGCGCTCCACCCGGCAGAAGCAGCAGCACCTGGCGGCGCCCCACGGGTCGCGGCTCCGCGGTGCCTCCAACTCCGCCTAGCGCAGGTACGGACCCGGCACCGAGCCCGCCGCACCGGCACCCGCGGGGCTGCCGGCCCCGGCCGCCGCCTCTTCGCCTGACGGGCTGCCCTCTGTGCTCTCTGTCTCACTACAGGTTACGTTCGCGGAGCGCTTCCGAGAAGAGGGACAGAGCGCGTTCGTGGCGGACCTGCCCCAGGGGCTCAGAAACTGGGCAAACGCCGGAGGTGCAGGTAGACCGGAGAGAAGCGGCTCAATAGCCTGAACCTCAGCCAGCTGCTGCTGCTGCTTTGCCGCCCTCGGTGCCGAGAAACATTTCAAATCCATTATTTATGAACCTTGGAAGGGATCCTTTGGTGCGATGGGACTTCTAGGAGACATGATGTACTGTAACTTTATTTCAATGTATTTTATTTTATTTATTAGGGTTGGTTTTTTTTTGGTTTTGTTTTCCTTTTTATTTTTTTAAGGTTTATTTGCAAGATATTTCTGAATGTAGGCCGTATCAAAAAAGGAAAAAACAATATGCATGTTAGCTCCCTGAAAGAACGGAAAAGTTCTGGGTACTCTGACTGTGTGCAATTTGACAAAAAAGTTATTAATTTTTTACCCAAAATACACTATATTCCACCAGCATGGAAAATGTGATGTATGTTTCAAAATTTGGCTGAAACCCGTGCTGCATATGAGACCTATTTTCTCTAATGAGAACAACAATTATAGTCTGGGGCTTAATTGATTTTTTTTTTAAAATATTAAACGTGGTGGAAGATGATAAAAAGTTATTCATGCTTGGCTATTCAAAAAAGCAATCAATGTTGCTTGTCATTCTGAGATTAAAACCAATCTGTTTAGTGTATGAGCAGAAGGAATCTGACCAACTTCTTTTGTGATACAGGAATCTGAGTTGGATTCCAGCTATCTGTGTGGTGTGCTTGCTCCTAGGCTGGTGGGCCAGAGCTGGGAAGTGTTCATGAACGTTTCTTAGCATCCAAGTTCAGGGCTCCCTCTGCACACTCAGTTTTCAAGTGATCTGGACTCTCTACCTGTGTTGCATTTTCATGGCGGTTTTTTAATGTCTTGCATTAAAGCAGTCCATAGTTTAAAATTTTATGTATGTTTTAGTGTGCAAATGGATTATTTTGGTCACAGTTTTTATAAGCTGAAAGTTGCTCTCTAGCTGAGATGAACTAGATTAATTTTGGTGTTTAGCACTGTCAGATGTTGAGAGAGGCGTGCCATCTTCCCTCTAAAAACGTTGATGAAGCCATGAAGTTGGAAAACAAAGGGCTAATTGCACAGCTGGCGTGTGTTTCCCTGCCTCTTAAAAGTCAGTGGGAGTTGGGCTGCCGATGCTGGTGGGATCGGGTCAGAGCTCCTTGCCCAGTGCAGAGGAGGGAGTCGGGCATGGGCAGTGAGCTTTCTAGGACAGGGCCCTTCTGACGATGGCTGGCTTCATGTTGGGTGCTGCTACCGCCCAGGTTCTCTGGTTTAAATGGGAGGGTGAGGCTGCAAGTGCGACAGAGTGATGTAGCCCATTATCTCTGGTCCAAGGTAAAATGTCAAATCTATGGAGATATTTATTTTAGCTAGTGTGGGGAGGAAAATGGCTTTTGGCCCCTTTACAATTTACATTAATATAAACAAAATCTTTTAAAGCTACACATCCAAAGCTTTTTGTGTAAATGAGGTGTAACTTAACAGCAAAAGCCTTACATTCTCGGTGCAAGCTTATTTCTGTAAGCGTTTAAAGCAAAAAGCTGAAGTGTTACTCAAAGGGAGATTTTAGAATTCACTACTATGTATGTTGATCCCTTCCTCTGCACTCTAAGATTAAGCTCAGTCCTATAAGGAGTAAGTTGAGGTCTGTGTTAGCCCTCATCTTTTGTTCCTTCCCCCAGGTGTCAGGGTCACATACCTAGACAAGCAAAGCATGTTATGGTACAGAATCAAAGTCCTGACGATCCTCTGTAGTTACTCCTGAGCGCTTCTTTTCGACCTGGCTGCGTGATGAACTTGGGGTGGTAGATTACAGCTGTCCTAACAAAGTCGTTATTTTGCGATTAATTGAAATTGAAGGTGCCACACATCTTCTAGGATTAGGTTTGCTGGCTTGGCAATCATAATACTCAATTTCCACGTCTCTGTACATCTGCCATTATCATTCTGCTAACGCTTGGATGTTAGAGCTGCAAGGGAATTCTCTAAGGAGCTAGTCAAAGATTCACAAAATAGACTGTAATTTGTAATTTGGCTCCTCTCTTTAGAGTCATTAACTACAGTTTACTGAGAAACTAATCCACCTTTTCAGGTATACAGATGGATTTCTGATCTCACCTACTAAAATACATTTTAGCCTACTGAAGGATAAATGTAACTGATGAGAATTAATTCCTATTTGATCAGAGACACATGTATTTCTCTGAGAGAGGCAGTTATTCTTGTCCTCAGTGGATGCAAGCCTCTATATGCCACAGAAGTCTATGGATGTAGCCTAAAGCTGAAATTCTACTGTTCTTCTAGAAGTACTTGTACTTTGAAAGCTGAAGATGATAATTTTAGCGAGAAAATTGACATGAAGGTATGAGGAAACTACTTTTGTTTTAAATTTGCTATTCCTTTTCACTGGTTCAAGGTCAATACCCCACTTTTACTTTTCTTGTTTTAAGTTGGTCTGAAGGATGATCTGAAAACCTTTTGGACTGATGTAGTTCAACAAACTTTTGTTGTTTGTCATTGCCTGCTGTGTTACCTGTTTAAAAACTTTGGTGTCAGCCAGCCTCCTAGTGTGAGAGGTGGTCACATCACAAAATCTACCTTGATACCTCCAGCCTGAGTGGGTGGGATGGGTGTAAGGATCAAACTTTTTCCTTGTGTCTCCGAACTGTCTCCTGGAAACTGAATGGGAACAAATTGGCTGGGGTCCCCTGGGGACAGTCGGACCATGTGGCTCATGCCCTGTCAGTATAAATAAGGCTAAATTGTCTGATGGGGACAGTCTGACAACTTTCTCACGCTCTGAATTCCATGGCATGTGGGGTTTTTTGGGCTTTGGGTTTTTTTTTGTTGTTGTTTTGGAGGGGTTTTTGTGTTTGTTTGTTTTTTTCTTGACTGATAGTAATTTTAGACGAAGAAATTGTTTGATGTTATAAGAGGTACTTCTGGGATTTTTTTCATCTTACCCCTCTATTACTGCATAATCTTCATTTGAATAACTGGATTTAATACTGTCTGTTACTGCCTTGTAAACAATGGCTATGAAAATAGGTTCAGCACATCATGCTCCATCTTACTGGAGCTTTGCAGGTAAATAAATTAAGTTGTCGTTCCTCTTCCAAAAAAAAAAAACCGAAAAACATTCTGACAGCACAAGGCTGGAGTAAATTCATTACAGAATAAAAAAAAATTTAGTGAAACACACACAGGCAAATGCTTGGTATAGATAGCTAAACTGGGGACAGTGTTCATAAAGAGGTCAAAATTACTTGTTGTAATCTAAAAAAAAGTAATCAAGGGGCAGATTCAGCAAGAAAATCCAAGCTGTGGTGACCAAGAGAATTTAGGAAGTGGGGGGAAAAGGAAAATCAAATGGATGTTGTTTCTGTGACATCCTGAAGTAATTCCTCTTTTTTAAGGTCATGATATTCAAATGCCAGCTTCTGAATTATAGCTGCAGTGATGTACGAAATGTTTTCTAGCATATCCTCTTGTGAGCAGAAATACCAGTGTCGTCCAAAAAAATTTGTGTGTAAATATGACTCATAAATGATTTCTGAGAGATGTGATTTATTTTTCATATTTTTCAAGATACATTCCATTTCAAATAAAGAGGTATCTATTGAAAGAGCTCTCAGTATGTTGGAAGAATGGTTGTTTGGTGGGCTATTTATGATGATTAAAGCCTGGTCTAAGCTTTTCCAATGTCTTAAGCTCAATCTAAGAGCCTAAAATGGAACACTTTGAACCTGGGTAGGTACTCTCTGAAGACCCACGCAGACACTCCAATTAATCTTTATATATATAGCACAATTATGAGACTCAGAGTTCTCAGTTTTGCTTCTTGCAGTGTGTGATGTGTGAGCACCCACACCAAGAGTAACTGATTTCTGTAACACTCAGTGTCACAGTTCATGTACAGCAGGTCTTTGGGACACAGAATTCAGGCTCATCACTGTTGCCTGTAAATGCCTTGCTCTGTGTGACATTAGGAGTCTAAACTGTAGTATTAAATGTGCCTTATTTCTCTTTTTCATAGATCTTAAACACTATGATTGAATTTCAAGTAACCTGAAATTAATCCAGAAAAAAAACACTTCCATCATCTGGCATAAACTCCGACCTGTTCTTTTCTAGCTTCATGGGAAAAGAAATGAAGTGTAACAAGAAAAATGTGCTGCTTTGGGCTCTCTGTAGAGCTGCAGCTGCTCAGATGTCTTGGACTCCCCTGACGTGTATTTGTATTGCAGCAGGTCATAGTTTTCAAGCATCTGTTGGAAGGTGTATTACTTTCAGTGACACTGTGCTTTGACCTAGACTTGTTGGTGCTGTTTGCCTTCACTAGGAAAATGTCAGTAACCTCTTCCATAAGAAGAGGTTTTATTGTAACAAGTACAAATTCTCTTTTCAGTAGCAAACACCCCAAAATACAGACATTTGAACTTAATATTGATATGCAAATTATAGCTTAAAGATGTGACCTCTCACAAGTGCTGGTGCTCAGCAGCTTTGAAAAGTCAGTTAAGCATCTCTAAATTTATTATCTATTCAAGGACCCACTGTTGCTTACAGCTGTTAGTAGTATCCCTTATAAGCTTTTAATAACAGTGGTAAGTGTCTTTGTAAGGACATAAATGTAGTAGAACAAGAGTTTTATAATTTGTGGTTGTTTCTGCTCCAGCATAAATGGTGATATCTTTACAAAAGTGCATCAGTACATGCTTCTCTGCTTTAACTTTTGATTAAGAGGATGTGAAATAAGACTGCTTATGTATTTATGGTCCATATGAAATGGTCCTAGAAATAGGCCATTATTTTCCTAACAGGGAATGTTGTCTTACTACTGTTTTCTCTTAAGCTTTCTCTCATCTGAAGTACAATGTGGGGCACAGAGAGAAAATCTGGATCTGACTCAAAGTTCATTGAAATCAACTAGAATTTTTCCAGACTGGGACAGATGTTGACCTTTCTCACAAATGGTGGCTGCTTCTCTTTTGATTTAGAAAACCCAGGAATAAAACCCCAGAAGCAAGACTTTTGCCCATGATCTGTGTCAGTATTGATGGTGTGATTAGGGTAACACTGACATTCTGTCCTTTCATATGTCCCAATTAAAGGACGGGGAGAGGAAGAGGAAGATGAAATAATGTCTATGCTTTTTGAGCAAAACAAAATACAAGAGAAGACCAATCTAAATGTGTGTGTGTCCCCCTTCCCCCAGATGAAATCTAGACCAGAATGCAATTTCACTGAATTCACAGCACAGCTGAAACTGAACAATTTTCTGTGTAATTGAACCCAAACCAGAATTCAATGAAATTCTTTACTCTTCTGCTTGTTTCTATCAGGAGCATCTCAGTCCTTTTTAGAAAGTGCCAAATTACTTTTCACACCTATTCATATTTTTTTAAAATAAAATCAACCATCGTAAAGACTTCCAGCTTGTCTTTTATAAATTTGAAATAAGCGTTAAAAAAAAAAAAAAAGCTATGAACAGTACCACGGGTGTTTGTTATGTTTTCTTCTCTCTTGCCAGTGTGGGATTTTTGATGTGCAAGGTGAGGACCCTGGTACACACTTCTCACAGTGTTGCTTTGTGCCTTCTGTGCTGAAGATGAGCAGAGGTGCCTTTTGGGCCTGCTAAGAGCTGAACGTCTTCAAGGTGTCCTGGCACCCAAAGGACCTGGGAGCTGCTTGGGAGCTCAGCATGGGGCTCGATTACTTGTGGAGTCTTGGCCTAATGGTACACACGGAATTTACAAGAAAAGGGGCATCAGCTCCTGTATGAAGCACTGGGAAGTACAGTGAAGCTGTACTGTCAGCTGGCATCTGCATGAAGCTCGTGCTCTGCCTCAACAGCCTGGTTGGATTGCAGCACCTACAAGTTTTCCTTAGCAGACTTGTAGAAAAAGCCAGGGATGAGGTTTCTGTGCTTAAGTTCTTGGGGTTTTTTTTGTTTTGTTTAGGCTTTCAGAAAAACATAAAAGCAAAGATATGTATCCCAGTACAGGCTTATCACAGGAAATTTAAATTAGCCACTTTTGCAGCCTTTCCTGGTCTTCTCCTAGATGTCTCTGGCTATGCCAGCCACCAGTGCAGGGGAAAGGATTGTTCGAATGGGGTTTGGTTTACCTTTTGTGTTGTATTTTGCTATGACCACAGTGGATTTTGCATAAACAAAATTCCTAATGACCCTGCTTCCTAATCTTTGCCTTGCAATAGTTTGTGAGCAGCCGTAGTAGATTAACTGAACCAGAAAATATGTATAGAATGACTAACCATTACAATGAAGCATACAGCCCTCTGTGGTCAGCAGAATATTTCAATTGAGACAATTTACCCCATGTTTTGTAAGGCTTCCAGTGAGATGAAGAAATCACTGCTTTTGTTTTTAAGGTCTTGTCTGTGTTTTGTAAATATTTCTGATATTTATGACTGTACATGTGGCTTTGATTGTAACTCGCAGGAGGCTCAAGAGCTGGGTCATATACCATCTAGGAGGAGATTATTTCATTATTGGTAATTTTTGTCGCGTTTTGAGGCTCAGCCTTTAGGATCTTTTGCACCTACTGTCATTTACAAGGTAAAAGTGTAGCAGTGAACCTGCAGCTTGAGAACACATACAGCCTGTTCTTGGGTTGGGTGCCAGAGCCAGGGTCCTTTGAGGAAATGGCTCTCCATGTTGCTGTGTGCTTTGGACCTGGGCCTGGGATGATAATTCTCTGTGCCAGTGATAGCACCTCTCTGCAAGGCTCTCAGCCCACTTGTATATCATATCTCTGTTTTGGAGAAGAGGAAACTCGGGACCGGAGAGCCCATGCTGCCTGCCCAAGGTCATGCCTTGGGAGCCAGAGAGCAGCGTTCCATCCATAGCCAGGGTCCCTGTCCCTGTGTGAGAAGTGCTGCCTCTCACAGCAGAGCCTGCTTCATTTGCTGTGCTTGGTAGAGACCTTCCTTACCATCACCTGCACATGCAGTGTCCAATCCCCTGCCAGTGCCACGGCTCCTTGGATGGAGACCTAAATGGGTGACTGCCTTGCCATTTAAGTTCCAGCCTTAAAGATTCATTGTGTTGCAGTTACTTGCTCCTTGGAGACAAGAGCAAGGCAGAAACACTTGGGCTTCACTTGGGATTTAGCAGAGTCTTGGATGACTTCAGATTATTAAATCAGCTTCTGGCTATTCCCAGCACCAGGCATTGTGCAAACAGCATACTAAGAATGAAGGGATCTGTGAGTTGTTCCCTATTTCCTGAGCGATTAAGCTCCTCTAATTACTGTGGATTACAAGGACAAAGAGAGGTTATCAGCCCCATAATAACTTGAAAGAACTCTGTAGATATGAATCCAGTGTTAATGTAGCTTTTCCAGCCTGATACCTGCTTTGACTAAAACACACAAAAAAAAAATAAAGGGGGGGGAATAATTTTCTTCTCTCTACTATTCTGCTGTCATTTAACTATTTCACTCAGAAGAAAAGGAGCTTTGAGTGAAATCCTTCTAGTCAGAGACACTTATCCCAATCTTGTTTTTCTAGCAGGAAAAACCAAAACTGACTGGTGGACAAAGCTGTAGTGGCCAACCCACTTACTCTAACTTGCTGCTGGAGTGTGATGGGGCTGTGTGAGTCTATCTTTGTGGGCTTTCACAACAGCTCCTTCAACCATCTGTGGACCTGAAAACTCCATGTCCTTTCCTGTGCCAGCAGCTACTGCAATATGCAGATGACTTTGCTTAGGGGCTTTTCTTGTATGCAGATGAACACATGAAAAATTACTGTTCTTTTAAAAGTCAGCCTTGAACTGTAAAAGCTATTCTTTATTGTTTTTTTCGGAGGCTGCTGCTACTCGCAGCCAGTCATAGAGCTGTGCCTCCAGCTGAGTTAAATGTGTACTGGCCGCTTTTTTCATTTTTATCGCAGATTGTTAATATTTCCTGTTCCACTAAGCCACGTTTCCCTGGTACTCTTTCCTAGTGCTTGGCTCCTAAACAAAGTCACAGCTCTTGTCACAAGGCAGCGGGCTGCACACTTATCCTTTATGTGAGTGTTGACTGAGGGCTCAGCAGTAGGGAAGCAATGCTGACAGCTCTGCTCCAGGACGGCAGATTGTCAGCATTCCTCACCAGGGCACCCAGCTGGCCTGGAAAAAGGCTGCTGTTTTGGGAGTGGGGGTTGGGCCGCTAAAATAAACTGACTGTCCTTCCAGAACTGAGGAAGATGGAGAGGGATGGTCAGATGACTTCTTTCTGGTCAGAGGGAGAGTCAGACCTATGCATCTGCAGAACCCAAAGCAAGCACTACGATTCTGCAGGCACAAGCTGAGTTGTTGGGTGCAAAGAGAGAGGGGTATCTGATGGCTGAGATGGTAGTAAGACACCATAACATAATGATAATTATGAACAATTAGCCATTCCCCCTTGCACCCCCCTCCTCATTAAGAGAAAAGTGTAGCTTGCATAAGTGGAGAGGATGACAGGTGGGCCTGTTCCTGTGCTGAAGATTTAGCCCAGACAGTTGAGAGCAACAGCTGCAAAGGAGCACTTAGCTTCTGCTGCCCCAGGGAAGCTGCTACAGTCACTCCCAAGCAATTTGGAAAGTGTTCCTATGTGTTTTCCTGAGGGCTTAAGAAGCTTGCAGCCCTGGCCCACAGATGGCTAGAGTTGTGAAACTGCAGCCATGGGGCAATCAGCTGCCTGCCACCCTGACCGTCATCCTTAGTCATCTGGCAGGGAGGCTGAGGAGGGGCTCCTCAGACAGGAGCTGCCTCCTGGAGTGACTCGGGGCAGCCAGATGGGTGGGCTCTGGACTCACCTCTGTCCTTCTGCTCGGTACATCTGATCAGAGAATTCTTCCTGGGCCACACTCGCTCCAAAGGCTTCTGCCCCACAAAACAATAATAAATGTCATAAATGACACTGAAGGCACTAGCTAGGCCCTAGGTAACCTGTCATGCCACTGGCTTGCTGGCAGCTTCACCAGTGCTGCCATTCTTCACCAGGGTTCTGTGAGCTCTAACACTGCAATGAGCAGCTGGATGAGATCTGAAAGCTTCACAGGGCTCTGCAGAACACCTTTAACCCTGTAGTTCTGCTGCTAATAAGCTCAGAAACCGGTCCAGTGACATGTCTTGAACTGGGCTGGGGGAAATTGGTGCTCTGAGCTGAAGGTACAAGGTAAACATACCTTGAGGACGGAGGTCCCCTAGCCCAGTGGGCTGGATGCTAGTCATCCCAGGGGTGGGACTGTAGCATCCATCCTTCACTTGCAGGGTTGGGGTCTGCCTAGTTTTTCCCTAATTCTGCTGGTTTCAGCCATAGAGCCATCTACCAAAGGGTATTTTCTTCTCAAAGGAAATTCTAAATAACTTGGTCAATTTTCCTGGCTGTAGAAAATCCTCAGCAATCTCTTTTGAAACACGGTGCAAGAGGTAAATGCAGGTAACCTTAATGTAATATTTCATTTTTGTCTGGGCAATGATCTAACACAATGCAAAGCTTGAATAAAAGTAAAAACTATATGTATTTGCAAATCTGACATGGCTACAAAGATAATTTTGCTGCCTTTGATTTCCTAATGTTTTTATTTAAGTGAATCTAAGCAGATTTAATGGTTAATTTTCAGAATATTCACTTAAGGATTTTTTCATGCAAAGTTGAAACCTTAAACTGAATTTGGGAGAAGTAATTTACTTTTGCTGAGCTCTGGATGTGCTTTGTCTTTCTTCAGCCCTCTTTTTTCTTTTCCTCATCTCTGAGCTGAGCACGAGCGTTAGTGGGACCCACGATGACAGCAGCTGCTCCCTCACCCACTCTGTGCGCCTTACTGATGAGGCCAGTGTCTCCTAAAGGTATGGTAGCCCTGGAGCAGCCAAAGCCACGTCCTCTGCTCAGTCTGTATGCAGCCATCCTCCATTAGATTTGCCCTTGTAAAATGAAATTCTGGCATGGCTGGAGCTTGCTCTTAATTCAGCTGTCACAGTCTGCACTGAACTGGCCCAGGGGTACTTGGTAGGCAAAGCCCTACAGCAGCACTGCTGCACCAGTGTCCTTCAGGAAGGTCTTTTTTATTACCACACCTTTGTTGCAATCACTAAAAAGCATTCACAGACATTAAGGAGATGGGATGGTGCTCCCCCTCTCACAGCTGCTAACATTGCTTTCCACATGTGATTGATTAAGGTGAAAGCTGGTTTGCCTTTGCCGCCATCACTGCTGCCCTTCTGCTGCAGGCAAGAGTTATGGTGCACTGAAAGGCAGGAGTGGTCTAAAAGCACAGGGTATTTATGTGATACTCTTAACGGGTCTTCCAATACTGTGTGTGTGGCCTTTCTTTAGCCTAGACCTCACAGAACTGCTGTAAAATCCAGTACCTCACTGGAAAAAAAAATGCTTTTATAACATAGAATTCCTGTTTTGTGATGCAATGCAAGCCAGGTCTTGTTCCGTGTGATTCTTATGCAGGTGCCTAACTTCTGATAGCACAGCATTCTCCGGGGCTAGCAGGGTTAGCCCAGATTTGGGGCCGCTCATGAGGGCCACCCCTATTCCTGTGCACAAAGGCATACCAGGATACCGCTGTTTTCAGCTCCCAGATGTTGACTACATGACACTGGAAAGCTGTATTTTAAATTTACTACTGCTGGTCTATTTAGCAGTGTTGCTATAGATGCTACAATGCCAGTGGGCTAAATAGCTCAGAACTGCAGTGAGCTATATTAGTTGCTGCCCACTCTCAACCTATAAAATCCTCAGCTTTTATAAACTGTCTCTTTTTCTCCAGCCCTTTATATCCTTTACTGGCTTTTTGAAGAGGAAAGCTCAGTTTTTGTATACTTTGCCTCCCTTCTCCAAGAAACCTTGCTCTTAAGTTTGTCAGCAGCTTCAAAGAGATCTCCAGCCCCCAGGTTTGCACATAACCTACTCAGGGTGTTCAGTTCCTTCACGTTCACAGAACACGTGCAGCTGCAGTGCTAGGAATGAGGAAAAATAATCTATTCAGCAGCCAGAGATGTTCAGTAACTGCCCACCCTTGACAAGCTGTCATATTTCTATGTCTTGCAGCTCAGGACATAAGAAATGTTTGAATTTTTCATATTGGATGATTTCAAAGCTCTTGGGTCTACTCTGGTGGAGAAATTAACACCTGTACTTCAGTGTGCATGGGGGCGTGCGCAGGACTGGAAGTGTGTGCACCCCCAGGGTCGTTCGTGGGCATGATGGAACACAGAGGGCTCCACGGCAGGTGCCAGAGCCCAGCTGCCCACAGAGGAGGTGAGTCCCTGATAGACACACCAGGATTCCTCCTCTCTGGTCTCCTGGCACCCTGCAAGGCTATTCTGCAGAGGATGGGTTTGTTGCTGGTGTGTTGATGGAAAGGGGACTGCATAATTCACCCTCCTTTCTCTGACTTACAGCTTGGCCTCATTGGCAATTTGATCTCAGGCTGGCCCAGAGGGAAGGACACGCTGTACTTTAACATTTGCCCTTCAGCCTAAGCATTACCAGGGGCACAGGGAGAGCCTCGGTCCTTTGGTGGGAGCGACACATTGGTGAAATGGCTTAAGAAACAGTGACCTCAAACACAGCGGCTTCATGAAAGGTCTTGAAGATATGGGACACCAAGGACTCTCCCTGCCCCTCCCTGGCCTTGTAATCAGATAGTGCCCATATCTGAGGGAGATAAGCCTAAGAGACTTCAAAACACACTGGTGGAAGCTTTAGTGAAGACCAGACCTGGCTTTCCTCAGATAGGCACCACCCATGGAGATCCATTCAACCCCAGGTGAACATGTTTCTGGTGCAGCCACCTTTGCAATGCTAACAGCAGTGATCAAACTGTTCCAAAAATTTAGAACAGCTAAAGTGAATGGGGCATTCAGGAAAATAAAGAATAAAGCTCTAGAGGTGTAATTATGGCACTGCTGAAACCTCTGACAGAATTTCACTGACTTCTCTGAAGGACTTGCCCCTTTAGGAAATCTGAGATCAAAATGGGAAGCTTAGGATCCTATTAAATTTATATTTGATATGAAAAAGATGTTAAAAAAATCAGTTGCATTTATCATAGTTTGCTTTAGCTACTCAGGTATTGGGAGGAGATATAGGCACCCAAAGAGAAAGGTACCAGATATTTGAGTATTCACCCTCTGATAAGATGATTTCTGAGAAATGAGTCCTGTTGGTCCCAGAAGAAGCTCCAGTGCTTGTTTAGATAATGAAGAAAGAGCTTCATTGGCACATAGTACCCAGTTGTACACCCTTGAAGGGACAACTGCCCTGAGTCCAAGTCTTTAGCAGCCATTTCAACACAATTCCAGTTTCCCAGTTGTCTCTGGGAATTCAACATTTGTCAGTGGCAACAAAATCGGTATTGTTCAATAATGATGAAAGTTTGCTATCTTTCTCTTTATTTACATTTCTCTGCAGGATGCTGCAGTTGAGAATGTGCTTTGAGAACATCAGAGAGGAAGGTAAACCTCTGTCATACTGGCAGAGATGGGTCTATATGGCACCAAGCAGCTGAAATTCTGCTCTTGGTCACTGGTTCTCCAGAACTCTTAAACCACAAAGCCTGGCTTATCTCAGTACCTCTGCCTGCTTGCCAACAGCTGCCTAATAATTCTTTTCTCTGTGCAGCACAAATAATTACTGAGCTGTCTTCTCCTCTGTTGCTCACCGTGCCTCTGAGCCAGCCCTTGCAACCAGAGTTGTATTTATGCTATGGCTGAGTCCGCCTGCAAGCCCTGACACGCTGTCCCACGCAGCCTGTGAGGAAAGCTGTGCAGGGGGGGTGCTTGCCACAGGGAGGGCCAAGGAGGAGGTGGCACTGTCCCCACCACACGACTGCTTGAGGATACTCTGCCAGGCAGCTGCCTGCTCCTGGGCAGCAAGCACCCTGTGCACCCCACACTTGGGGTGGTTTCACAGCTGCTGCCTCCTTTGCTAAAACATTGCCAATGCTGGGGGGAAAAACGTGGAAGTCCAAATTTGTCACAGGGTGCTGGGAGCAGGAGCAGGTCCTTAATCTGCCTTTGCATGGTCCTACATGCCCCACCCTAGCTGCAAGTCTGTGCCCTCAGGCTGTCACCCGTAGGACTGGCTGGTCAGGGAGCTGGCTGCCTGGGGGCAAGCCAGGGCAATGCTGGGAGGCTGCCACCCCAAACTCCAGCACAGCAGTGCCCATGGCAGCCTGCCACACTGGGGACTGGCTGCCAACCCCACTGCAGGCTGGCCACAGCTATGTGCTGCAGCTGGGGACACCCTAATGCTTCAACTTGAAGAGAAGTCCCACCTCTAAAGACTGTGGCTTTCCCTGTGAGTACACATTGGCTGTTATGCCCTCTACACACTCACTGTGTCCACAGGTGGAGGTTCTGTTGTATCTGGTATGTGAAGAACAACTTGTACCTAGATGCCATATCATTAGCGGCAACTCTCACTACAGGACAGTGAACGGTTTGCCATTACTGTCTTCCTCTGTGGCAACTCCTTTTGCCAGCAAATCTCTTTTGCCAGGTCCTGGTGACATTCCTACTAGTTTAACTAGGCATTTCTGGTGATAGCTGTATGAGGCATGCTGCAGGACCTGGAATAATGCTCTGCTGAACAGAGTTGAAGCCCAAAACGGTGTGATAAAGAAATGAAAAGCCTCGGTCCTATTGGCTGTCTTTGTATTTGAATTGAAATAAATTCTGGGATGCTTAAACTGGGAAGTTTCAATGAGAGGTCTGCCTGGAAGTGGGGAGGACCTCCTAGGTCATGAGCATGGTTCACAAGGGAGACAAAGAGGTATCCATCCTTCCCTCTTGCATTTGCCTCCCATCTGCTGCACCCACTCTGAGACAGGAGCTTGAGCTTAGAGTGCTTTAGGTCCCAACCCCTCATCACTTCATGATTGTGCAGCAGGTGAATGACAGGCTGCAAACCCAAGGCTGGGCATCCTGTGACCTGAGGAAGTTGCAAATAATAACAAAGCAATATTATTCTTTAATGACTGCTGACCTGACACTGTGAATCCCATAGACTGGGTGAGGCATGAAGGATATCAGTTTTATTAAGTATGTCTATTTTTCTATGAGACATTGACTTTACATATCTGCAAAGAGGAGACTGAGGGATTTCATTCAGCTCTGGCCCTTCTTTTTCAACCTCCCCTGTCCTGAGTCACCTTCTCCTTGCCTAATTTGTCTGTTTTGCCCCCGTTATGTTCTCCTGTGAACATGCCTGGCTCACAGCAAACATCTCCACCATTAGCACAGGCAAGGAAGTGGTTGCGTGATGTTGCCGTCAGTGGATGGTTTATCTAGTTGTAATTCCCATGGCTCCAGCTCTGTGAGTGCTTATACACAGACCTCATTTTGCAGGGGTGGCAAGGGGAAAGGTCAGTATTTATGAATCATTTCCTCCTGGCTGTGGCAATGAGGTTGGTTTGTGGACTGAGTCATGGAAGAGCAGCCTGGAGAGGCAATGATCTCCAAGCAAAAGACCTTCAGATCCTTAGTGACCCTTGAACATTGCAGCCAAGTTACCATCATCATTTCACATCCCCAGTCACAAATACCTTTAGTTACTTACGACGCTCTATAGGTATCATCTACCATGTCTGTGAGAAATCTTGCTTCTTCCAGAAGTGTTGCAAGGACTCAAATATATGACTGCCCCATGGCTAATCAATTATCACATGGCAAAAAGACAGAGGGAAGCCTACCATGCATTCCTCTGTTATAAAGTTGGACTTGTGTTTGAAATGCCTTTGTTATGTTTGTTATGGAGAGGGAGAAGTTTCCCAAAGGGAAGTGACCTGAGGAAACAGATTAATTGAGGCTGGATTGATTACCCCTTGGAACGAAGTTTCCATGTTAGTGCAGAAGTGCTGCAGGGTTTTATCTTTGTATTAATGTTGAGAAGCCACTGTAGTACTGCTGTGTTATAGGCTGCAAAAACTTGGAACAAGCCCATCCCCACAATGCAGAGCATAAAAACTGGAATGACTGAGATGCTGAGAGAAGTTTTACATGATCCACCTCAACACTTCTGAAATAGCATCAGCAAATTACTGCCTAAAGGATGCATCCTCTCACTCAAGAGATCCAGTTTTAGTGCAGACTTCCAGGGAAAACATTTAGTTCCCTCTATTAAAATGTTTTCCAGAAGAGCTGCCCAGCTGCAAGCTCTAAAATGTTCAGAACTTCCTCCAGAGTAGTGCTATTTATTTTTGCTGCCCTGTTTCCCCCATGCTCTCTATTGCTGCCATTAGGACTATTTGGAGCTGCAATGGTGAGTCGGGCTCCTTCTTCACCAGATCCTTTAGAGGTTTCCATCATGTCCTTTTGTCTTGGCACATGTTGCGCTGGCAGTGCCAGGACAGGTGCAGAGAGCAGGCCTGAGTTTTCAGCAGTGTTCGTCAGGGTCCAGACACATTTGGTGGAACAGAGCCTGGCCAGTTCTAGAACTGTCCCTGCTGCAGATGCCTGGTCCCTCTTGGCTGTCAGACATCTGAGGGGGAAGCATGTCCATCCCATCCCCATCCTGGTGTGGGAGTGCTCCTGCAGAAGGTGGAGTCAATATCTTCCTGCTTGTCCAGTCAGAGGGCAGAGGTTTGAGGAGCTAAAAGCAGAAGGGAAGCATGTCAGCTGGTGGTGGTTCCTGGGTGAGCCACTTCCAAATAATATCCCCAGCTGTTTGCCTGACAGGGCATCCATCTGAACATCATCCTGGAGCCACACGGGACTTTCTGCTGGGCCTTTCTCACTGCCACCATAAGGTCATGGCCCTACAGTAATAATTGTTAGCTGAAGACAGGAAATCTAATTAAAAGCAGATAAGCTACAAGAGGATAACATATGGTGTGCTCCCTCTCTGAGGCAGAAAAGGCAGGCTAGGGGAGGGCTCGGGCTGAGTGTGCAAGGGCTGGGAGGCTCAGACCTCCTGCCAAGCTGCTTCCAAGCATGGTGCTTGCTGCACTGAGTGTAGGGGAAACCTCTGCTACCTCTGGCTGCCCTTGCACTGTGTAGGAATACATTCCTTGCAGGAATAACTTATCTTTGGCCAAAGAGCTTCCATTTACCGTGAACTTGAGGGCTCTCAGGCAGGAGGAGGACCCTGGCAGCTGAGCGTCTGCACTGCTACTGATGGGATGACACGAGCTGAACCTGCTTGAGGATCCTACCTGCCTTGTCAGCTGGCGGTGCTGGAGGCTGCCAGGAAGCAGTTGTGCTTGTGCATTATGGCCTTCCCACTGCAGCAGGGCTTGGCTGGGCATCTTCTGCACAGGACACCATCCTGTGCAGGGATGGTGCCCACCAACCCAGCATGGTCACAGGGGGAGCGTGGCTGCTGGCAGTCTTGGCTGGGTGATGGGCTGTTGGCACTGCAACCCTGCCTGTGGCAGCCTCCAGAGAGTCTGACCATGCAGTAGGAAAGGAAGCTTTATTTAAGAATGGAAAGCACAAAATGAGGTACCCACCTCTGGCCTCCTGCTAATGATGCCACTGTGGCTTGGGCAGCTGAGCTGGTCTTGCTGCCACCATGCTGGTTGTGACTGACACTGGCAGCATGAAGTCTCAGCATTTCACACATCTGAAGGCCCAATCGTTTTCTCTGGAAACAATACATAGCCACCTCTGATCACCACAGAAACACAGTGATTGTCTTAATAATGCAATGTGCAGTGCTGAATGCTTTTAGTGCTGATGGCTGCACCGTGATTAGCAAAGAAGCACAGTAGTTGTCAATTGTCAGTCCCAAATCACAACAGTAATTGTCACATATGTGAGCAGGTATTGTTCATTCTCAGGGATTCAGGGCACTGTGGTACAGTATTAACAAATATAATCCCTCCATTCAGTTTGGTACTTGAAGTCTTTCTCATGTATCTTCAGTACCTTCAGAACAGCTAGCTAATTCACAGGAAAGGCCTGAATGTGAAACACATGTTTCAGCAGAGTTTTAAAAACTCACAGTCAACATTTGGCTGGCCCTTTTTATTTCCCTCAGGAGTTTATTGATACTGTTGCTCAGGTACACAGTAACCCTTGGAGGTTTTTGCTTCCTTTGTGCCTACTGAAAGGCAGCAGGTTTGTCTTACTGACTGATCAGCTGTAATCGAGGAAGGGATATGAGATAATTTTGAAGTTGCACAGTGCTTTTCCAGGTTAGACTGTGCTCAGTTTCTTGGCACTGCAGTCTTCCACTGGGTATCCACAAGACAGTAACACGAAGTGCCTGGACTTCAAAAATCCTTCCTTCATTTTTGCCCTAGTCACATTTTGGCACATTTTTCTTTATGTGCCTTGATAGTGAATCCTCTGATTTAAACAAAACATTCAAGACTTTGTACTTCAAATATGTTACTAGCATTGAGGAGACACATGTATGGTCATGATCAGCGCTGTCTTATCTATTCTGTATCGTCACTGTTTGGACCAACCATGTGTGTGTAAGCCAATGAGAGGGCTTTTTTCAACCTTCTTTTTTGGCTTATCATCTTTCTTTGCTTGAAGTTTCTTGTCATAAACCTGTTTAGAGAAGGCAGGGTGAAATGCTCCACCTGTCTTTAGAACCACACAGCTCTCAGGGATGCGTGGTCTTACTCCTGAGTGTGAATTAAGGCCATTCAAACACGTGGCATTGGCCTTGGGGAGATGCAGGAGATGGGTAGATGTGCCCAGACTGAAAGCCAAAGGGTTCTGAGTATCAAATCCATTTTTCTTTTAGATGTGAAGAGCAGGATCCCACTCCCAGAACCTGAGTGCAATTTTCTGTACTGTATGAAGTACCCACTTATGTGTGTATTTCCCCTGCGAAATGGTTGCTTTGCTTGCTGTCCCCGCTTTCTGCCTCCCAACACATTGTCAGAAGAAAGCACACAGATAAGTGCTCAAGCATTTCCTGAGCTCATAACTGTCTCCTGAGGGACAGTTAATCTGATCCATTGGAAAGCCTGAGTACCAAGTGTCATTCTGTCTCTTACATACATACTGAATGAAATTTTGAATGCTTTTTTACAGCACTGAATAAAACACTTAAAGTGCTCTTCTCTCTGCAACTGCCTGGTGGCAGGGGCATTTTTGCTATAATATTATGAATCACATATCTAAATATAATGTCATTCTACATTATATATACATCTACTGTACACACACAGCATATATTTTAAAACCATTAGTAGCTGTTTTCAGCTTTTTGGGGATGTGAGGAGCTTCTATCATCCATGAGGCTTGTTAGACTCAAGCAGTGGTTTTAAACTCGTCTGCTGGTAACTGACGGATCTTCAAATTGGGACTACAAGACAAAAGCAAAAGCCACTAGACTTAAAAGTTTCTACGCAGGGCTCTACATATCATGGACTGGAAAAATATCATGGGACTGACAGTTGCAAGAGGTTGAAATGCATTGGTCTGTGGCCTTGTTTCTGTTGCTTGGTAAGCATACCCAGACTATTCAATGAAGTGGCACTGGGGCAACTGACGCACATATTTAAAAGAAGATTCTTCCCCATTATTCTCCTGCTACTAAGCCTTGTCCCATGGTTGTCAATCCTTTACTTATATTCTACCTGCCTATTTTCACTCATCCACGTATATGGAAGCTATTTAGGTTTCCTGTAAGATAAAAAGAAAAACTCAGCTCTTAAGCTGAAGTTGCGCCAAATCTTATTTCCAGCCAGCAAATCTTTTCTTCTTATATTTTGATTTATTTTTTTATCCCAGCCCAGTATATTGTTTCATTGCATGAAGAAAATGTTATTACAGTGGGTTCGTGGAACACCTGTTGCATAAATCTTGGTAATTTTCAGAATGTGAACTCCTGCTGGCGGAGACAGCTGTGTCTCACATTAAACACAGAGTATAAGGTATCCAAGCAGGAAGGAGAGAATAAAAAGGCTTAAGATAAGAAAACAGTACATCAGTGGCCAGAATCTGTTGTCAAGATTTATAAGCTAAATGAGGTATAGTCGACGAGGATATTAAAAGAAAACCATTCTATTCCTGGAAGACAAAATGTGTTTTCTCAGAGGGATTCCCAGAGGACTTTTCATTTCTGACAGCAGACAGAGTAGACAGCTGGTCCACATAAAAATGTACTTGCTAATTAACTTATCCCTCACATTACACCCAGAAAATATTTAACAAGTGGAGACATTGCTGAGGAATACTGGCAAAATTTAAGGGGCTTCCTTACACGGTGCCAAATTCTCCTAACTTGCTATTCAAGGTCCTAAGTCTTGTTGGTTCAGCAACAAGTCTCTGGCACAAGGAAGGAATGTAAGCACTGTTGCCTTCATCAGCAGAACTTTGCAAATCTTGGGGTATATTTTTTTCTATGCAGTTCAGTCTACTCCTCCTCTTCAGCACAAATTCTACTGCCTGGTGACAGGAGTAGGGCCACCAAGTCAGGTGGCTGCTAGCCCTCCAGACAGCTCCATTCTGTGTGAGTTATTCCCCTGAAGGAGGGTGCTCAACCCCTGGCTATGGTGGCTTGGAGATGCCTGCATTGGTGTTCTCTGGCAGAAGTGAGATGCAAAGGCTCCCTCCACCCACATTTTGGTTCACACCTTGCAAGGCCATGGGGCTGTCCCTCACCAGGACTCTGGGTTGGAGATAAGGACAAGACTCCCTAGTCCTGCCAAGGAATTGATACTTTCAGCACCTTCTGCAGCAGTATGGTGTGAACCCCATGGGGCATCTAAAACCGAGGAACCAAATTTAAGTTGAAAGAGTTAACTCAGCACAAGGAGCTGCTGTCAGAAACAAACACATTATAGTAAAAAACAACTCTCAGAAGCAGCAGCGGAAATTTTGTCTATGCACAAAGGGGAATTAGGTCTTCAGGGAACAGCCTTAGAAGCAAATTAGGATAACACTGTAGGAAGAGTGATGGTATGAGAGAGGTCAGTGTTTGCAACCAGATCAGAGTGGACTTTTTCCTTCAGTGTTTGATTATTTGTGCTATTACTTAGATCACGTCAGGTTTACTCAAGCATAGTCGCATAGTGTTCTCCAAAAGTTTATCCCAAATATTTTAATTCACGTATTTCTCTCATCCGCTTCCCTTTCCTCTTCAACTTCACTATTACAGATGTCAGATCAACAAATAAAGTGTGTGGGCAGAACAATGAAACTATTCTCTTGTAAAAAAAGAAGAGATTATTTCATTCTCCTGTTATTAACTTTAAAAGAAAAGGCCTTTTGTACCTTTTATACAAGCGTGTGCAATGATACGATTGTGTACCTCATCTCCTTAACTTCAGAGGAAATGATTCATGAAGAACAGTATATGGTTGTAAAGGCTGTGGGTATACCCTGAAATTCCTTTTACCTCGTAACTGTTTTCAAGTAAGAAATAATAATTCCTGAGCATAATGTGACACAAGTATCCTAGACTGAGCTGCTTCCATTCCCCTCCACCCTACTCAAAAATCCTGACTGGGCTGAGAAAGGGTCTGAGCAGTTCTCCATCTATTTATATACATTATCTGATTTTTCTTACTTTCCACATTAATTTTTTTATTGTGAGGATAGGGAAGTGGGAGGGAAATGGGAGAAGAAGAGGCTAGGATTGAGTGAGGAAAAATTGGGTTTTTTTAAAAAAGATGTTGATATTTTTTCTGATGTGTATTATCTATCCAGAGAAATTAATAAGAATATAAATAACTATTTTGATGTAAGCTATCAATTTTTTTTGGTGCCAGAAATTTTGCTATTGCTACTGGAAACTTTGACAATAAGAACACGTATACTGTGGCACTGAAAACACGAATCATATCTTTCTAATCAGAAGATACCATGGTTTTTCTCATATCTTGAAATATTTTCTTTCCATTCATGGCATGGAATGTGGGCTGCTGTGAGTATTTCGGCACCACTCCGCCTTCCATGAAGACACGTTTCATATGAGGCCAGCTGGGTTTGGTGCCAGACCTTTCAGGCAGTTTATCAGTGCAAGGACGACAAAATCCTACTGATATGGCACCCACCCTTCCAGTTGTGCCCCCGTTCTCCGCAGACCTCTGGTCTGTGACTTCTCTCTCTGCAGCAACTCATACTACGTGCTTGGCCATCCTGGCAATGTGGAAGAGCTGATGTGTCTCCAGAGGAAGAGGGTTTTAAATTAGCACAAGAATGCCCCCCTGGATTCTGTGCTGGTACCAGCAATAGCCGTGCTGTGAGGATGCAGCTCTCTGGAGAGGGGCACAGCTCTGGTGGGGGGGGAGCCGTGGAGGGCCACCAGTGCTGCTCCGTGTAACGGGGCAGGCACGGCTCTGCTGGCTGGCATTTGGGCCCTGCGTGGCTCCTGGGCATGAGTCACACGGCGCCTTGATAAGGACGGACATTACTCATCAGAATGCCATGGACCCGATGCGGCAAAAGTGTCACGGTCTATTTTGAAATTGTTATCTCATGCTCATTTCCTTGTACATCAGGCATTAGTCTCAACAATGGTCCACTAAAATAGGATGTTATTTGTTTCCAGGAAAGATCTTTTGCTACTTGCTGCCTTTCAGCTAGGTTTTATTTGTGCAAGACTACCCGTAATAAGGACTGAATTTAATTCAGGGATTCCGAAGGGACTGAATGAAGCTGATGGGTAGCTTGCCTCTGAACGCAGAGCTGCTCACCAAGTCCAGTGGCAAGAACTTAGCCTGTCCTGCCAACATGCCTGGGTGCTTTCTCCTGCACCCAGCTTTCACTGGGGGTTACCATTTCTGCCCAGGTCTTGTTCAGAGGATGGTCTAATTCACCAGAGTTCATTTCTCTTGTTTCAGATTTCGATGCCATTCAGGTCATGGCCAGTATTCATATTAGCTCAGTACTGGGGTTTTAATTGAATGCTGGCATGTGTGATTGATAATAGTTTTGCAAATAATCTCAGGAATAAGGGGAAGGAATGAAATCAACTTTTTTAGAGACTAGATTTTGATATCCTTCTGGTGAAAAATAATGAAGCCTTTGAATAATCCTGTTACTTTCCTTTAATTTATTTCTGTGGATCTTCTTTCAGAACAAGACTTTGTGCAGTGTAATCTGGACCTTTATAATTTAATATCTTCTGCTGACAAGGAATCTTTACTTCTCAAATCCTCCAAGTATTTTGAATATTTCATAGCTTGTGTCAGTTCTGATATCTCCATCTTCCCTTAAAATGTGACTAGAATTTGGCTGCTAGATCACAAATCTAAATCCATCATTCTTTTGAGCTTTTCCTGAGTTCTTGAAGAGGTCACTGATTGTGTGTCACATTTTCCAGAGAAAACCAGTTTTCTGAAATCTATTTTACACCAATATTTAAGCATATAAATATACAACTACATTGCAGACCAATGACCAGTTAATGTTTAGCTTAGAGTTATTATCATATTTTAATTTATTCTGGCCTTTTTACACTCAGGAAAACACTGCCCATTAAATATCTCTGTCCACTGGAAAATACTGGAATTTTCATTGTGGTGAGTATTTGTGAGTCTCATGTAAAAGTGAATCTGGTGTGCCTGAGAATACTCTCCTGTCCTGTGTATCCTGCATGTGTTTGTGATGGCACCGTGTGACAAAACCTTTCCTGAAAGGCTCCATCACATAGGATGGCACAGGAGAGGTACAAGTGTCTGAGATCAGACTGGCAGCCAAAGAGGGGAAAGCAGAGGCACATCTGAGTGGGCTGGTGGGACGTGGACAAGACAAACAGGAGATACCCAGAAGGAGGAATATGGATGCAAGGAGCTGGAACTGAAGATACAGTGAGCTTAGACACCTGCATACAAACACAGACATATAGAGGGGCTTCATTTAGATGAGTATTCTCTGCTGGAGATATAGTTTATCTAGTTTATCTCACTCCTTTATGAAGAAGAATTTCTTCAGCTTTTCAAATTCAATTTCTTTGAGAATAATAGAATATTCTGAAGTCTTGAAATAAAATGCATTGCCATAAAACAAAGTTTTGAGCAAAGCCATAGAGGAAATATATTTCTATATTAACATATAAAACAGCTGAGAAGCTCTAGTGTTGAGAGCTGACCTAAAAGATGATGTGTAGATGTTTGAAGACAAGTGCTGATTCAGTCCTTGCAAGCAGAGAGTTTGCAGGAGAAACTCTTGGCTCTGTTCTGGACTGTTCTGTGTGTTTGGGAACCTGCCTCCTCTGCTGCCTGTAAGTAAAGCTAAATTCTTCCTTCCTTGCTTCCTCATAAGAAGAGTACAAAGCCAAGGGAGAGCCTGTTTGAAGACTTGGCTAAGGACTGGGGAGGTGGTGGTGTTGGTGGTGCTGTTTCTATTAATCTGTGGAAATAGTACAAATTGAGGTTAAAATACAATTCTTTAAATCAATGGTATTTCTCTTTACTCTTCAGGTTTAATTTTCAGTCTTTTCTTTGAACTTACTTCCCTATTAACTTTCATGGCATGGTAGAGGTGAGGAAGTTATCTGTCTAAAGGAGCAGAGGGAAGTATTTTTTCACCCATGTTTATCAAAAATAAGTTTGCTGTTTTAAATTCTCTTCACCGTAAATAAGTCCATTTTGAGCATATTCTTTCAAGGCAGTGGTCAGCCTTTCAAGGCTGGATTTGGTTCAAAATGGGTATATGAACAAAACTTTTGGGATTTGTTTATTTTTTTTTCCAGCTGAAGAGAACTGGTCTTTTGTAGTGTTCCTTGACATCTTTTCATCCCTGTTCTCTCAGATACATCCTGTGTCTTTTCCTCTTCTGCTCCGGTTTCATATTCATGCCCATAGCAGAAGCACTCAGCAGGCTGCAGAGCATTCAGAAGACGTGAGCAGACTTGATGCTTTCTTAGCCCAAAGAGACATATTCACCCTTGACTGAATCCCATTAGCTTAATGTATTATGCACATTAACTTTTGCTACGCTGTCATGGGTGCTTGATACAGTTCATGACACCAAATCCGTTTTCTGGAGCTGTAAATATAAATCAATGTTCCTGATGGTCACGTTCCAGTGACATTTATATAGATGAACACTACGGTCTGATTTGTATATCTGCTATTGTAAGCCTTTACATTTTCTAACATAGTAGCTTGCAGGGCCTGAAAGCGAGATTCACTGGGAACTTAAGACAGCAAGAAAATTTTAGAATTGGCATATGAAGGAATTAATGTAATAAACTTTATTCTATAATTGTATAGACTGTTATTTTTCTATACATTTTTATGCAATTTTATGCAACACAAAAGCTCTGCATTGATTACATTTGCTGTGATCTCAGCAGCAATCATTTTGATCATCACAGGAAGATGGTATCTAACTGTCAGCTCACAGCCTGCTTTCACTTACAGAGAGAAACCAATATTTCAGATTTTTTACCACTGTAAACATTAAGTCAGGTTACATGGATTGATAAACCATGCCATCACTTGGTGTTGGTGACAGGGCAAAGCTAAGGTGCAAAGCAGCAGCTGCCATGTGCTCTCAGGGGAAAGTCCAGCCTTGTTTGTTTCCCCATCTTCCTGGCTGTGGGAGTCTTTCCTTGCCCTATCCCACCAGTGACCATTGCCACACCTCTTCTCTCCAGCCTCTCTCTCCTACTGGCCTCCCCTATGACTGCACTTCTCTCTTTTCAAAGTGAAATAATATTTTTCAAATTTTTAGCAGTCACTATTGCTAGAGGTACATTTACAAAGCAGATCTTCAACCAAGGATGAGAAGGCACAATAAGTTGCAGTGGATAAAAGCAGCAGGTAGACCCCTTCAGAGCAGAAATATGGTACACCTGTAACTTTCATAGCCCAGGGAGGAGAGAGGCTTGGGAGAGCAGGGCACCCTGGGGTGCTGCAGGTTGCTGTGCCTGTAGGTCCCCGCTGGTGGCCCTGAGGCACATGGCATGGCCAGGGGTGTGCTGTAGAGTAACTGTTCAGGTCAGCAAGGAGCACAGGAGATTCCCTCTCTCCTGCCAACTTCATATTGTTACTGAATGTACAGCTGGTCATCTCCCAGGCTCGCCCATGAGCTCCCTGTGTAAAGCTAAAGTGTGCTTACTGCCCTGTGCCGAGGAGCAGTAGTGAATTGCTGAGCACTGCCCTGATTCTGCAGGAGGAGCAGGCAGGATCTCACAGATTTTGGCACTTTCCTTGGTGGAAGCAATAGAGCCTGCAGTGGAATGCTCATGTTCCAAAAAATGGTGCTCTTGTGCTATGTGCCAGGAGGCTCAGGACTTCAGCTCCATCCAGGGAAGTAGTCCAAAAAGACCAGAAGAGATTGCAGTCCCTATCATAAATTCCTGGCAATGAAAAAAAGTTCTTAATTTGGAGACTTGGTACTATTATTATTATTCATCTCATCTCAAAAGTAATTTTTATGGGGAAATATTGGAGTTGAATCCTTTCTCTTTGTCACTAAATAAGCAATATCGAAGAAGAGGAAGCACGTAGCAGGTTGCACAAGCAGTTTGTGCAGCAGTCAGACACCCCTGTACGGAGCGCTGTACTGCTCTCATACACACACACACACAGACATTCATTGACAGAGTCATTCCTAACAGATTACAGAATGTGTTTCTCTGTCAGCTCTTTTATTTTTAGCATTTATGTTTGTGATACTGATTTTCTATCCTGCTGTGCGGAGGAGATATTATAAAAGCAGCAGCCTTTTGGGGATGCAGAAGTATTTCCCTGTCTTTCTTCTCATACAATACACCGTTTTCAAAATAATAACAAACAGATATTTCTTATCTCTGAGACTTACTGTTTAGGTTTTACAGCAAATAGGTAACTTGCAGAGAAAGTTAGGACTCTATATGCTCCTCCAGACTGCAATTATTTCCTTATAATTAAAAAAATTAACTCCCTTGCTGTTTCTCTCCTTCAGGATAATTATTTAATGTAAATGAGCTGTTCTTGCACAGACACTGCCTCTCTTTCTCGGGCTTTTCATCTCTGCCAGGGCTGATTAAAAAGCCCGTCTATGACTGAGAGCTCAGCTCATGTTTGGGAATAAAACTGAAATCTAATGTTGCAATTGCAGCAGCATAAATGGCTTCTTTGTGCTCCTCCTCACATGTCTGAATGCTGAAACCTGGCTTCCCTGGAGGCTCACCCCTCGTGGGTCAGAAGGCCAGGATGTGCCCCTCTCTTGTGGCAGAGCTGCTGTTGGGCACAAGCCCTATCCCACAGCACTGAGAGGGAAACCCGGTCCAGCCTGGAGCATCAGCCTGGGCCCACCAGTATGTCTCTTATCCAGTTTTCCCACCTGAACAAGGGGCTGGGGGAGCTGTTACCTGCCTAATTGTAAAATCTGTTTTATATGTTTTCCTTGTCTTGATAGCAGGTTAGCGTTACAAGGCAAACTGGAGAGCTGCCCTCAGGCTACATTTGGTAGACTGTTTCCAGTTTAAGGACATTTTAAGCACAGAGTGTTTAGCAGATGTTGTTAAATAGCAGAGGACAGTTTCACAAAACCCATCTGTATTCTCTCCCCATGCTCCCTCCTCTGTATTATCCTGTCTCACAGCGCCTCTGCGTTGCCTGTCTTGCAGGCAAGGAACTTTCTGATTCCCATTCTCCTTCTACAGCTCTATGGAGTTTCCTGCAGACTGCAGCAGTATTGCCAGGAGCTTGTGAGAGCTGTTTTCCTTGCCTGCCTCCATCTCCATTTTGAACCTCTCCAGAGAGGACAGTGGCCATGGGGAATCAGATTCCCGTGACTGTGTGTGCGGAATAGATGTAAGGGACAGTTAAGGGATGAGGATTCCTCTGAATCAAGTTCCCACAGATTTGGAGAAAAACCCCTCCTAGCCACTTCAGATGGTTCAGCACTGGGTAGTTAGGTGTCAAAAGAGTGTATTAACAAAGGGCTTTGTCCTGCTCTCATGAGGAGAGTCCTGATGATTCCAGTTGAAGGGTGGACCTTAATGATTCATTGAATCATCACAGAATGGTTTGTATTGTGAGAGACCTTAAAGTCCTTAAGTTCCATCCCCTCTGCCATAGGCAGGGACACTTTCTACTGGACCAGGTTGCTCAAAGTTCCATCTAACCTGGTCTTGAACACTTCCAGGGATGGGGCACCCACGCTGCTCTGGGCAACTGCTTCTGGTGTCTCACCACCATTACAGTAAACAATTTCTTCCTAGTAGCTAATCTAAACCTGCCCACTTTCAGTTTAAGGCCTCCCTCCCATTCTCTCTCATTATAGGTCCCTGCAAAAACTCTTCAACTCTCTTGTAGCCCCTTCAGGTTCTGGTAGGTGCAATAACATCTCCTTGAAACCTCCTTTTCTCCAGGCTGAACAGCCCCAAGTCTCTCAGCCTGCCCTCATAAGGGACGTGCTCCAGTCCTTTGATGAGCAAATCAAAACATCAAATTTGATCATCATGTTGTGAGACCCAGAGTGGCAGGAATGCTGAGGCAGAGAGAGGTAAAGGGACTTTGCCCTTGATGTAATGGGAGTCAAGCCTGGAGTCATATCTTGGGATGCTTTGCTTAAAGCAGGACTGTAGTGTTCACAGGTGACTTCTCCCACTCACCCTGATGTCCTCAGTCATGTACCAGGTCTCCTGTGGACACTGTGGATGGTTGTCTGCATACATCAATCTCATGTGGGAAAGCAGCTTTGTAGAAAAAGAGAGACAAAAGAACAGTGTTTCCATTTCTCAGCGCTCATATGGTGGTTACTATATAACAACTCTTAGATTTTGCAAGCAACAACAGCAACAAAAAAGAATATAAGAGCTTTTTCTTTTTCTTTCCAGATTTCCTTGTCACAAAACCTTCTCACTAGGAAATGAAGGGATTTTACTTCTCTTGTGCTGAGGACACCTTCTAAGGGAGGCTGTAACTGGAGATTTCTTTTGTGAACAAATGGATGCATTTGGGGAACATGAACAGTCCTTATGTCAGGACACTTTTACCACGGAGATGAAATTTCTGACATTATTGAATTTATTATGTGGCATGCATGTGTAATTCAGTAAGCATTTGAACAAAAATTAATTGTCCAGGGATCGTTCGTAACCCAGTTCATCTTTGTAAGTCTCTCGTGTTTTACGTAGCCTGTACTCCGGATGAACTCTAATTTGAATAAATGAAGGTGAAACTACATTAATTACTTCAAATTGGGCCATAGATATTAAGTAATTACTTGGTATGATGGTTCAAATTCCAAGGCCTTTAAGGACTATGGAGTTTGGAAGGGGCTTTAGTAAAATTTAGCCATGTGTTAAGTGCTCAAAGAGTAAAGTTCACTCTTTGTAATGTTACTGGGAATATTTTCTGAAATAATTAGGCCTTAGGCAGGTAAACGAACAGGAACCATCCCAGTATCACCAGCTAGAAAATGCAATTTTACAAAACCCTTGCTAAAATGTTAAGTGATCTTAAATGTGCCTAAAATCAAGGTCCTCAGTGGAGTGCCTGCATGGATGTGTGCCAGTAGTGACATATCCTTGGCAGCTGGACTCGAGCCAGCTCTGACCCTTGGCCTACCCTGCTATACCGGTATGATCCTACGCTGCAGCCGCTGAGGCTTCTCGTGTCCTTGTGTAACAGCGTCTGGTGCTGCTCCCTGGAGCAGCTGGAGAGAAGGGCTGTCTGCTGTTGGGCCGTGGTCTCGCTGGCGAGTGTGGCCTGTGCTGGCTTTTCTCATGTTCATCCCAGGAATTTCCCCAAGTAAGTATTCATTGGAGATCCTGCTTGCTGATTAGGCTTATGATGTCATCTGGCCAAATGGACATCTTCAAATTATCGGTCTTCCTGGAAAACTTTTTGTACCCATTCATATTGGTGATATTTGCCTTTATCCCTGGCCTTCTCGGCTGTGCTGTACTTCCTCAGTGAGTGTGTGTGACATGCAGTGACTCCTGACTGGCAAGGTGTAGGCTGTATATGCCAACATCGGTGGTGGAATAATTGAGACCTGCTTTTTATAGATATTCTGTAAGCTTTTCATAGAGCATGAATGCCTAGTGAATATCCCTGTCAGAAAACAAATTCACCAAATGTTTGGGGAAGAGAAAACAAAAGGAGACAAAATGGCAAAAATTATTTCAGCTGCTTGCCTGAGTGAAATATTTTGCATTTTAAAACATCTTGTGTTTTAATTATCTGCCTGGCTTTTGGTCTCTTTTCAGGAGATGACTAGGATTGTAGGCACACTAGCAGATGGGGATTAACTAATTCTGTACACAGAAGAGAATGTCACCTTCTTGCAACCTAAGGTGTCATGCTGTGAACAGTCAGGGTCCAATTTCTCAAGCTGGTAAACGAGTCAATATGCACATATGCTGTTGAGAAACTTTCCAGAGCACCTTGGTAGGCTCACTGTCTGAATCCTCTTGGATTCAGTAGGAGAAAAATCAAACCTTCATGAAAGCACTTGCGTATCTATGACTCTGTTTGCCAGGACTTCTTTATGTTCTATATACAGTGGGTTTCACTTTACAGAGTCAAGTTATTTTCTAGTTTAGTTTCCGCCTTGCCTCATCACCTTCCCAGACCCATCTGCCCAAAATGCTTCCTTCACAGGAAGGGATGAGAAGGCATGTTTTCCCCAGGGTCTCTCTGTGAGTATTCTAGATCCAAGGCCAAAAGCTAGGGGTTACCGCATCTTTTGACATTGCTCTCTGAGGCAGTGGGGGTTTTTAATCAGCTGTTTGGTCATACATTTAATTTCCTTAGATATTCCTTTATTAACAGACAAAATATGCTGTAGAAACGCTGCTAAGAACCTTGTTGAAAAACTGCTGATTTTATTACATTATCATCCCCTTTATGTTTCTAACATTCTTTAAATCAGCTTGAGTTCAACAAGACTGCTTACCGTGCTCTCTGTGTACAGAGAAAATGAAGATGTGGCCCTCTATGCCCCAGGGTACAACATGTTCATCTTCAGAAGGAAGGTGTTGCTGTGGCTCAGTGCCTCATGAGGTGCTACACCTGAGAAAGCTGCAGGAGCCTTTTATCATCTTTGGTAGCTACATGGTATCTGCTCAGGATGCCATTTTGAGAGGTTAAACTCTTCTTCTAGGTTGTGTGTGGGAACTTGCTCTTACCCTTAGGCTGTAAAGTGCCCCACAGAGCTGGTCATTTGCTTGCTAGGCACAGGAATACACCAATAATGTCTTTGAGACTCTGGTAGGAATCTTTATAAATGAAGCTTCAAGGAAAATCCTACATTTTTCCATAGCTTTAAGTCTTTAGTTACCCAGCAATAGCTACTCTTCAGGTATCTTCTACAAACTCAGTGACACAAGTGCTTAATACAATGCAGCTTCCTCAGTCTTAAGACTTAGAGTGTTTCATGCTCTGTTTTTATCTATGGAGGATGGCACATGGCAACCAGGGTAGGTGCTGTATATATTAATGTATAGCGTGTGCTTTAGCAGCGCACCCTATCCATCATCTTTCCTTGATACTTGGAAATAAGATATTTACACTTCATTTTTTCAAATTTCTGAATCATATTCATTAGAGCAATGGGAAAAAAAATCACAATCTTTATTGTTATTTCTTAAAGCACTTTCCATTGCAGTAGCTTTTTCTCTTTGGTTGACTGTTTCTATAAAAGTAGATCTGAGGTACAATTGATCAAATGAAAGCTGTTGGAAATGAGCCTGTTTGATTAATTAGCCCTTTTCTAGCAATGTTTTTAATCTTACATAGTCAGTGGCAGAACAGATTGTGGCATAACTTAATATATGTAATTATAGTCTGCATAGATTGTGTTTCTTCAAACAGGCTTCTATTTAAAAATGAAGGCATGTCACAATTGATCAGACTTCAATCCTTCTACACTGTGGCCTCATAAATAGACTGTTAGTATACATTCATTAAAACATCCAAGAATGCTTCACAAAATCAATTTTAATATTGTTTAGGTGGCTCACTAGAAAGAACCATCCATGCAGAGCCATGCAGCCATTGGTTCTGATTGATTCTTTCCCGACTGACAACAACAAGCTTTAATTGCTAGTAGCCCCAGGTGAAGTCAGGAACTTGCAAGTGTTCCCAAGACAGTTAATTTGAGCTGAATACTTGGTGATGGATGTTTAGCAGAGGGACTGATGTGGTCTTGTTTTGCCTATCAAGGAAAGAAACATCCACTCATTCTCATGTTGTCTTTACCGCAAAGTTCATTATATGTCTCCCACTCATGATGAGGCTTTAGCAGGGGAAGAAAGTGAGTGAGCTAAAAAATTACAGCTGTTTCTCCCCACTCCTGTTAGCAGCCCCTAGTGCTAGCTGTCATCCCATTTTTGCCAGTGAGTAATAGTCACCTGGATGTGCGCCCCAAGAACAGAAGCACCTGCTCCGGTTCCAGGCAGCAGGCTCTGCTGCACAGAACATGGAAATAATTTATGTGCATATGAATGAAGTTATGCACTTGAAAATCTACCAAAATAAGTGGATGTTTTTTCTTCAAAAAATACATTGTAGAGAAAAGCTTAATTAATTTGGGAAATCTGTGGTTTGCATATGTAGACATATTTAGATTATCATATTCCCTTCTGGCCATATAATCTACAAGTGAGGTTTTCTGCAATACAATACCCTTTCTTGATTTGCAGCTTTTTTAGAAAAGTCCTTTTTTCCCCCCCATGTAAATAGAACTGGAGGAAGATGGCTTTTGATTTATACACGAATCAATACTCCCTTCTGATTGAATTCAGCACTGTGCTGCTGTAATTATATTCATGAATTTTGTGTAGGTGTAAGACAGGAAGCAATTATCAACCACAGCCATGAACAAATATAAAAGAAATCTCACTTTTCTTTGGAACCGTAACATTAACGACATTCTCTGTTTAATGTCAGCCCCTTTCACATGACTTCTGCTAACTGCTCTGTTGCTGAGCTGCGGAAAAAGTAATAGCAGATAGTGGTGACTAAAGAACATCTGCTTGAATTTAGGGTGCAGTGTTTGGAGCCTTTGACTTACTGAAGAAAACCAATGTTTTTAATTTGTATCAAAACAGGTGATGGGTTTTAGCTCAAGCATTTTCTTTTCTGAAAACTGAAACTTAATCATGGCTGTAATTCTTTCCTTAGTGATTCTCTGCAGTGGCAGGTGTTGCAGAAGCATTTAAGGGAAGTGTCATCAAGGCAGTTTCACTGGGAAGAGGCATAAATAAGGATGATCTGAATAATTTTAATTACCCGCACTCAGTCACCAGTGGGCTCTGGAGAGGTATCATTGTAACACAGGCATGGCAAATGTAAAAAAAGCTGTCATCTAAACACTAATACATGATTTTTGACATTGAAATGCATCAGTCAGCAGGAAGAAATCTCGTGTGCTCAGCTGAAGTGTTCACTTTGTGCCCCAAGGTGTATCCACCCACAAGCGCTATCCTTACCTCTTTCTGCACAGCCACAGCTATTCACGTAACAAGGACTAGCAAAGAGCATCTTGAGGACTAGGAAAAATGGTGTTGGTGGCTGAAAGGATGAAGAGCCGTCAGGGGAGGATCTGGGGTGAGCACCGCTCACTGCTCATCTGGGGGAGCACTGCTCCTTTTGAGTTCCTGTCTGGAAAACAGGAGGAGAGAAAACTGGGTTGTGCAGGCAGATGGTATCCATCCCCAAGCTGCAGAGGGTTTGTAGTGGTGAAGTCAGGGTCCCAATGTTTCTGGAATCAGGGCTCACCTGTTACTTGTGAAGTGCTGGTGTAAGTCAGGTCAAAGCACTTGTCACAGTCCTGGAGCTGTGTCAGACCAGGGTTATAAAATACCTTAGGCATCAGTGAGAGATCCATGTGGATTTAGGGGCTCTTGGAGTTCATTGAACTGATTTGCCCCTTCTCTCGTTTGGCAAGGCGCTTTTACAATGAAATTTTATCACAGACTCTGTATCACATCACACTTACTATATCACAGATTGAACAGCTTCTATTTATGGCTGTTTGCTGCTTCCACCTCTTAGAGGGCCACTTCCAACTAGCTTTAAAGTTGATGTGGCTGAAGTGGGATATTTTTCTTAATGATAGTAATTAACCTCTGAATTGCTGACTTCACCCTTGGTTATTCCTTTCTGCCAATGCATTTTTGCACGTGTACAAATGATTATCTATAAAAGATGGAGACCTATTAATCCATGTACTTGCATGTACTGCATAGCTCATTTAGGGTGCAAGGCTAAGTACATGCATGCCCTAAGGATACCTTAGCTTTTTTCCCACAAGCAGACATTTCTGCATTATAATCCCAATTCCACATTTAGCTGTCAAAGCGGATTGTCAAAATCTTTATTATAATCTTGATTGTAATAATAACTATAATATTCATAGATTTCACAAAAAGAATGCTGTTGAAAGCCTGATAATTTATTTAGGGCTTGAAAGAATGTTCAGAAGGTTAACTTCTCCTCTGTTGTAAAGTAATAGTTGGGAAGGGAGGGCTGATCTCTGTAGCAGGTACTTTAATGTATTCCGCAGAGATGTTATGTACATTTCTGTGCCTAAGGAGCAGATATAACTTACCTTGAAGTCAATGAGTGGCAGCCTGAACCTGAGGTCACCAGTACTGCAGCTCTCACTGGAGTGCCCCATCATACGCGTACGTACATACCAGATGTGTGCATGTGCGTGTGCTGACATTGCTATTAAATTTTACAAAACACATGATGTGGAGCTTGTGCTGAGGATGTGGCCTGATGCTGGCAGAAGGGTCTGTAGCTGACACTTGTACTCACATATAGCTCCTCCAAACAAAGGTAACAAGCTGAATTGCTTTGGAGACAGATGAATGAAAATGGTGAGTTTGTGTTGTCTTGGTGCTTGGCATCCTGCAGTTGGACTGAGAATGCTGTCAGTGTGCCATGAAGCCAAGACCAGCATGACTGTGATTTTTAGCTTTCCTAAGACCCCTCAGGAACTGAGCTGGCCTTGGGATAGTACAAGTGGTAATTGTTTTAAACTAAAAGAGGATTGATTTAGATTAGATATAAGGAAGAAGTTCTTTAGAATGAGGAACAGGAACCTGGAAAAGGTTGTCCAGAGAGGTGATAGATGCTNGAGATAGGATGCTGTTCTGTGAGAGCTGTTCCCTTCTCTGCCCCTCTTTTGGCTAGCTGAGCTGTTTGCCTTTTCATATTTTGGCTTTACACTGCTGGTGGGAATGTACATTTCTCGTGATTTCAAACAGCTGGATTCTGTATTTGAGAGATCAGACTCCCAAAGTTCAGTCTAGATTTATGCAAAATTTACATAAACATGAACACAAATATATAAATAAATAAATACNTTCATTCCTGGTAACATTCAAGTTGCATGGGGCTCTGAGTAACCTGGTCTAGTCGAAGATATCCTTGGTCACTTCAAGAGGAGTTGGACTAAATGGCCTTTAAAGTCCCTTCCAACACAATCTATGTCGTTCTATGGGTACCTGAACCATGGAGTGTGATGAGGAGGCACTCTTTGGTTTACCAGCAGATTCACAGTGGCTGGGCTGATTGGCACTGCTGAGATAAATAAAATGCTGCTGAATCCAGATCAGTCAGTCTGTCGGCATAGTAAAACACCTGGGGACTGTGCTGCTTTCACTGGCTTTGAGCATAGCAGAGCCTATGGCTTGGAATCTCTTTGAGTAGATGCTGACAGATGCTTCATCTTGTGGTGGATTCCAAAACAACCAGCATCTATTCCCCCCCCT